>JBBPRH010000060.1:0-79146 GCA_038092915.1 Boletus pseudopeckii
GGGGCAAGTACTCGATCTTGCGAAGACGGTCAACATTTTCGATCGGCGTAAATAGAGGTTGCGTAACAGAGCTCTGTTAAGACGTCTGGAAGGTTCAAGACCGAGTGAGATTGTCAGTGGCAGACAATCTGATTACCTGACGAACCTCCTCAGACAGACAACTGTGAGGTGCGTGAGGCTTTCAGACTGCTGGGAAGAACTGCTGTATTCTTTGTCAATGCCAGAATCACAATTCAGGGTTGAATGTTGAAGTTTCCGAGGAGCCATGCATATACACCCCATGGGACCCGCGGCTATTCCAGCTGATAGAGTTTGTGTGTATATCTGGCCCGCGGTGTCCACCTGGTCACCGCTTCGTCAAACCCGTTCCCACCCGCTGGGCACTCCAGAATACGCGCCGGCGCTGACCTCAGCTGCGCGAGGAGGAGATACTAATCGACGGCGGGTGTATTCGCGATCGGACGAAACCGACAAAATGGACATCCCAGGCTGACCCCAGGATTTAGGGGGAGGGGCCACAAAGTTTCTGGTCGCCGCCCACCACATCTGTCCGTGATAGCCATCCACCGTCTTATCTGCACGTAGAACCGCCGCCCATTCCCAATAGAAGTTGATTCGAAATCAGAAGTAGCCATTTATACCTCGACTGGGGACGCCAGATATCCCGTTCCCCAGATTTCCTGCACAGTGAAATACAAGTACCGACCGTTGTGAAAGTGTGTAGCTCATCAACTGGCGAGGTCGCGCCGGAAGTGAGGTAGTCTCTCGGATACGACAAGGTTTATTCCAGTCACTGTAAAGGTGTATCACTGGCATAACCTTTACAATTTGTCGCGGGATCCAAGTGGGATCACGAAATGCCTTGAAACTTCTTTTGGTTTAATAAGCAGGTGACAAAATTTAGGGTTTAAAATTATGCATCCATTACAACACTTTGTACTGCACGTAAGTATGGACGAATGACGGACGTTGGATTTATTTGAAACAAGCGAGGCAAATCCCACTGGCATGTCCTTGGCAATAAAAAAATTTGGTTAAGCGTGATCTTGTGATGTGGAGGAGCACACACTGCCAGCGCATGACTTAGCATTTAGAACGGTACAGGCTGTGGCGGACCGAGGAAGGCGGCTCAACCAACGTGTCACCTGCCCAATCGGTTTCGATACGAACCCTGTTTGTGAACTTACATATCCCCAAACAGCTTTATTTTTTGCACCTGTCTGCCCGGTGGCGAGATTTTCAGACAGTAAAAATCTTGACACGTTCAAATCTGCAGCCAATGTGCAATAATGACATGCAACCCAACGAAAGGTCCCCCGTAATGGCAGAATATGACGCTGCTCAGTCCGAAAGCACGGGTCAGCACGGGTCCAAGTCCGCATCGACCTATCAATAACTCAGACAGGTCAGCGGACGCGCCGTGCTGCTGTCGTTGCGTTTCACTCATGTGGTACTCTACTTCCGACCGTTGTTTGTGCCTTGCATGTTCACAGCGCCGTTTCAGTGGATCAGTATAAATATTGAGCAATTCCGTGAATGTTCCTCCTGGCCCAAATTCCAACTTCTTTGATATCCCACGATGAGGAACCTGCAGTTGGGCTTGTCCCTGTTCCTGTCCTCGACGCTCTTTTCGTATGTCCTTGCGGGACTGCCAAACTACAAGATATACGGTGTAAACTTGGGCTCATGGTCAGTGCATCTCAACTTCAGTTTTCCGCTTGACTCTTGATCCCGTCGGCCTAGGCTTGTGCTCGAGGCCTGGATGCTCCCACAAGGTACGCGCGCCCGTTGCACTATCACGCTTGCTCGTCTTGACTGTCTTCAGGATGGCTGAACATGGGTGGGGAATCGTGTGCAAATTGTGCAGATTGTATTTCAACCGAATTGTAAGTTGAACCTGCACCAAAGCGCGACGTGATTCGTATTTCACGCGTACCTAGTGCATACGCCAAGGCGTATCCCCGCACTGTTGATGAGAAATTTGCGCAACACTGGGATACCTGGTTCACCGAAACCCACGTCAATCAACTCAGAGAATATGGGATCAACACAGTTCGAATCCCGGTATGTATGCAACTCCGCATTCTCTTCTATTTTAATGACAATCATTGATCGTTCAGCTTGGATATTGGATCGTTGAAGCACTCGTAGACCGCCCAACAGAAGCGTACCCTCGCGGAGGTCTTACGTACCTGGTATGTACTTGAAAGCTAGAAACTAGTCCCAGAATTTCAACTGAGCCGATTTGACAGCGCCGTGGCTTGGCATGGCTGCAAGATGCTAAAATGGAGGTAATTTTGGATCACCATGCACTGCCAGGTGTTCAGACAGCCTCGCAACAATTCACTGGAAAGTACGTGGTCTAACATCCCAAATCCATCGAAGCTGAGTACATGGTAGCTGCACCACTGATGTTCAGTTCTATGTCAGTACGCATGACCGCATATATACTATGACCTGACGACCTGCCTACTAGACACCCTATAACTATCACCGTGCATTGATTTGGACTGCTGTGATGACATCGCTCGCACATCTCGATCCCAACTTTGCCCCCGTTTTCGCCATCGAGGCCATTAACGAGCCGATCATGGATGCTACGCAGACACCGGATTATGGCGAATGTACGTTTCGCCATGTGTATTGATCCATCTGGACTCCAGCCCTTGTATTCCAGTCCAGGTCAACTTTGTCCAAACTGTTCGTGCTGTGGAGCTCACTCTTGGAATTCCGGTTCCTGGCATGTCGTTGAACGCCGCTATGTCAACAACGAACTTTACTGCCGCTCTTGATGAAGCATGTTCGTCTCCTTCATTCAATGCTCAAGTCACAGCGGCAATTAAGGATGCTGTCCCTATTATCCTCGAAATTGCCCATGAGTACGGGATCGACGCCGAGTTTACATCGTCACCATACAAGTCCGACCGATCGTCATTGGTTACCACGTAAGATTCCTGGTATGCGCAATGTGTCGTATAGCTTACATCGCCACAAGCTTCATGGACATTAACTGGCAGTACAACAACCCGCCCAACCCTGCGAATGCTGCGATTGGACCCCAGGGATACGATAACCATTTGTACTATTCGTAAGCAGCTGATCATCTCTTAAGTATCTCTCTGCTCACGCACGCTCAAGGTTCGGGGTAATGCTATCCACGCGGTGTCTCTTGACGCTTTACTTATCATATTCTCCAGGGTGTTGCCGATGCGACTCCAGATGCCTATTTGACGAGTGTGTGCAGTAAGTCATTTCATCGTATTTCTCAACTGTATTGTTCACCCTGCCGTACTCTTAGACCTGCAGCGTATCCAAAATGATGCCGCCCTTGGTAACTCGCCTCTCTGGTTCGGTGAATGGGGGCTTCCAACTCAATTCAATGCCACGGACGCATTCCTCAACCAGTGGGCAGATGCTCAGAAATGGGCGTACAGCAAAGGTGCTGGGTGGATCGTAAGTCATGGTCATTTGCACAAACCAAGGCTACCCTTCTCAAACTGAACTCGTGAACTCCTTTTTGTTAGTTTTGGAACTTCAAGACCGAGATTTCGGATCTGACAAACGGAACTACGTTGGCTCGGCAATGGTATGTGGCCAAAACCAAGCGTTGAAGCTCTTCCGTGCCGAAAACCGTTGATGACCGATGACCCGATCTTGTTAGGTCTTACCTCCAAGGTGTTGACATGGGATTCCTCACAAGGGATCCTTCCGCCTATCACGACCCCAACGTGTGCGCACCGTACATCAATGGCACGAATAGCACGACGTCGTGAGCGTTGCCAGCGCTGTGCCTTTAACAAGGCGTGGATGCTTTGAAAACGCGGTTACCCTTGACTGTCTATTATAATACCTAAAAAGTGGCCCATCGGGCTTTTTGATACCTCATACCTGACCTGCATACACTCGTTTTGTTTCGTTTTTATTCGCGTCCTTTTCTAGGGATGTGTACATAGTGATGATGATGATACCAAGTTTCTCGTTGCGCAAGTTCTGTTGAGCTGTAGTTCAACGGCACTATGGGTGAGTGTTTGCTATGGTAGTCGACATAGAAAAAATTGATGTCTGGTGTGCCTACTACCCTCCGGGCATACTTACCTGGACCTTAACTTCCGGAAGAGACATATAATAGGGTAGAATTAAAGGCATGGTAGTAAGTACGCAATACAGTATAATCCAATCCAGCATAATGCCCAAGCGTATCAGCAACCACAACTAATGCTACACGTACTTGACAACAAATTAATAACAATGCCAAAAAAAATACAACCGTCAGAGAAAGAAAGAGGTACAAGGGATACAACAGTCGAAACGACAAGGCAAGACAATACCACCCCGACACACCTAACACATCACGTCTTCCTTCCTTGCCGATCGAAAGAGTCCGATCATGTTCAACATGGATGGTTTCGTCTTCATCCTCAGACTCGTCGAACCGTCGTTGACAGTCCGCCGAGGCGCGTTAGTCGCCCGACTGCTTCCAAAGTGTCGCGCGCGCACGTCCACAGGCGTGGTCAGAGATACAGCCGTCGCAGGCGTCACTGGGGTCGAAACCAAAGGCTCGAAACTAGCCTCAATAAAGTCCTTCCGGACCTTGTCTGCATCGATCGGTGAATTCGTAGGCCGCTTTGAGCCCGGACTCGGCGGGGAGAGCTTGAGTGGTGCCGGCCGCCTCCTTGCTTTCCCCTTGGGTTTCGACAATCCTATACCAACCCCCGCCGAGGTCGGAGACTTTGGATTCTTGGAAGAGGCACAGAGCCGCGAAAACGCCACGTCGACTAAAAGGCCGGGCTTCCGCAGGTGCTTCGCGACGCGACGCGGCCGAGAAGGAAGGGAGAGGACAGACATGGCAGGTCTATGTGTCGCGAGGGGTACGATGGCGCTTCCAAACAGTGCGAGATCGTCCCCATCAAGCAAGTCGGTGGGCTGAACGACATACTCGGGGTCTAGATCGGAGTCCTGGGTCGACACGCTGCCGCGCCGTTCCTCTCCTGGAACACCTGCCATGGAATGCGACATGTTGCCGCCAAAGGTGACCCATTGGAGATCACCTGTTGCTTGAGGGCGAGACTCGTCACCCTCTGAAAGGAGATGGGCATATTCCCACTCCTCATCTTGGTCCCACCAGATACCACCTTCGCCATCGCGGTAGACGTCGGCAAGACCGACGGCGCCTGCAGCCTTGGCCTGGGCTTCCATGATACGCTTGATGTTACCATCCATGCTGCCACCATCGGCGAACTGCATGATAGCAAGCTCGTTAGTGAGAGGGGGTGGACGCATGGCATACTTTGCTTTTTTGCGCTTGACGATTGCAGCGGAAGCAGCGGCAGCTTTTGCCGTCATTTTCGTAGGGGAGTTGGGACCAATGGATTTGGACCTGCCTCGGGATCGAAGGACGGAGAGCGAACGGAAGCGGGTGAAACCGCGAGGTTTGCAAGTAGGAGAGGGGAGAGGTGGTATGGGGATGTTCTTGGCGACGTTTTGAGATGGGGGTTTGATAGTGCGGGGCAGCGTAGCAGAAATGGGGGTGTTGGGGAGTTGGAGAAAAACAGAGGTGTAGCCGACGGTAGTGAGATCGGCCTTAAAGTTGCGGACGGAAGGGGTGGTTATGTGGGCAGTGGTCGGTGTGGGCGCGACGTGGAGGAAGGATACGGAGGGGGCGCGAATGGAGGTAACGGATGGGCAACGGCCCTTGCGGAGGGAAGGACGACGATGTGGGGAGCGGGGAGAGAGGGACGTGGGGGAACCAGGTTGCACGTGAGCAGCCCAGGCAGTGATCGCGGAGAAAGTGTTGGACCTGCGACGTGGGGCACACTCGAGAGATTGGCGGGAAGAGGGAGGGGGAGGGAGAGGCTGGAGGGGACGCTTTTTCCGGGGAGGGGGATGAGCGAGGAAGGGATAGTCGGTTTTAATAGCGGAATGCAACGCCATTGCGGGGGTGATCTGGAAAGCCGGTGAGCTCAGAAAAGGGTAATCAAGAACGGAAGAAGTAGCGTACAGGAAGTAGTAATGAAGGTGAGACAGAGATTCAAAATGCACAAGGGAAAATGCCTGGAGAGACCAGCTCAACTTTGAGACATGACCCATTGAAGGAAGAGGCCCTTATGAAGGATTTACGAACAATTGACGGACTGGCACCCACATTTAAACAAGGTCATTTCGTTCATTTGTCCACTGTCTTTGTCCGTTTACAACAATTGCCTTTTATGGAATGGGGTTGATTGGCGACAGCCAAAGGTCTCACGCTGCAGCTTTACTAGCATTGTATTCGTTCCAACGACAGGCCAAGCAATTCTCAGCCTCCCTCCAACGTTGCATGTCTTCTCAACATCCAGGTAAGCGTCTTAACACCGTTTCTCCGTGACCTGGCCGATAATGCAAACCAAAGCGTCACATCAATGAGTGCAGCGCTGGCGAGACCCTTGAGACCGGTCGATATATTGTCATCTATTGAACATCACTTTCCCCAAAGGACACAAGAAGTGCGAACGTGAACGCCTCGGATGCGCGTCTGTCTCTCGGTAGAGGCCCTATCTCACGCTGCAGTCAAGGTAACGGAACCTCGCATCGCTACACTCGTCAAGATAGATGGGTTTCGAGCCCGGCAGATATCTTACATATCCTACGCCCTTGTTGACTCCCGTCGGCGGCGACCAATATCATTGTTAGGTGCGCTACGTGTATGTATCGATTTACTCGTTTCCCCTTCCCTTCACGCCGCCTTGAATATGCATAACTCCACCCCGGGCTGTGCCCCGAAGAGGGAAACCCCTTGTATGTCCACCTCGTTTGGTAGGTGCATCTGAGACGATTCCACCTCCACGTGCATGTACTGGGCGAACATTTGCAGCGATCCTAGCCCTTCCTCTTCCTCTTGGACCGAAGTTGCCCCTCAACACTTGAGGATTATGTAGTTCAGGATGCATGAATCCTCCACTTTTCCCGCCCCGTCCAAACCGAATCGCTGGTGGCACCAACGAGATTGAGCTCATCGACTGTACCAGATCGTCCACTCGTCCGTATGACAACGAAGATGGGCGTACGCTTGATTGTCGAGGGGATGGTGGTTTGGGGGAAACCGCGGGAGATCTAGCGTTGCTTCCATCGTTGTAGCGTGCTTTGGGTGTTTCTTCACCCTCATTCCCTTCATCAAGGTCTTCCTCTTCCTCTTCTTCCTCCTCCTCCTCTTCGTCTTCCTCCTCGTTTTCAGAGTCAGGGTCTACTTCCATGTTTTCCTTTTCCTCGGTCTCGTTCTCTTGTCCTAAGTTATTGTTGTCCCTCGGCTTCCATGTTCCCCGTATCATACTCGCTCCATCTCCCCATCTCTTCAGGAGGCCACCAACCCCCCTGTTAGTAACAGCAAAAAAATATTCCTTTGGGTATGAATGCGCTTGGATGAGATGTAACCTCCGTGTTTTAGGTGTCGAGAACAGACGTGGACACGAAACTAGATGACAAGCAAACTACGACAATAGTCCCCCCGCCTGAGTGCCCCGATGTGGATGGATCAACAGAGAGGAACACGCACGATCTTTTCTCCCCTCTCTTTCCGCACCGCAGCAAGTGGGTCGTGACACTCCGTCTGATGCTGTCGATAACCATCAAAAATATGAAACGATCAGTATCAAAGCATTCACAACAACAACGACGGGCCGTGGACAGATCAACATCCTCACCAACTCCAAAAGTCGCGCATCTGGAAAGACACACCCACATCCTCGTTGCTCACACACGTGTGCGTGGTATTTCCCGTAGTGAAGTTCGAGATCGCGCGAGTCGACGATCGGGGTGGGGTTGTTGAGTGGCGGATTGCAAGTGGGGGGTAACGTGCACAGTAAGGCGCGATCGCGGGTATGTGTGTCGGATGTTCGAGAAGACTTGAACATGGGTGCCGATTCTTGATCTTGACTACCGTCTCGTGTTTGATGTTGTGCTTGGACTTTGTCGATGGACGAGGTCGTGTGGGGAGATGGCGCGTCTGATAATCTGGGAGAGGCGCGTGGCCGCTTGGAGGCGTTCATCAAAAAGGCGTGGCTGAGGTGCGTTCGAGTATGTAGACAAGAGACCCCCCCTAAGGATTATCACAAAGTCGCTGAGTTTGAAACTATACGTCACGCCGTCGTGACATGTGTCACGATCAACCTATCCCGAACCCTTCACTGGCTCGTCAGTGCCCCGTCGCGACGACGCTAGCTACTTTTACACCACGTCCAAATGTCGTCGAAACGCAAATGGGACCAAGCTGCACCCGAAGCAGCTGCAGAGAGCGAAGTACCTCTCAAAGCGACCAAAACCGATGAGGGAAAATCGGCTTCGGAGGCTGCTGCAGCAGCCGCTGCCATCGCTGCAAAAATCGCAGCTCAGTTTAGTGCGGGCGGGTCTGCACCCGGGAGCATACAGATTGGGCAGAGAGACCCGCATGACGCCGAGTTTACACATGACATCGATATCAATGACGTGCGGAATCGGTATGTGTTAACCAAGGGTTTGACGCAGTCGGAGGTACGTTTTTCTCTTTTTCCTTGTTTTTACCTTTGGTGTCGTTTTTCGTTTTGTTATTCGTGGATTGGTAGATTGACGGTGGTTGGGACAGATACACGAGGAGACGGGTGCATCGGTGAGCACCAAGGGCGTTTGGTACCCAGATCGATCCAAGGCGACGGAAAAGGACCCCCCTCTATACCTCCATCTCTCTGCGTCCACGAGAGATGTTCTCCAAAAAGCCATCGACAGGATCAATGATTTAATCTCCATAGACCTTGGACCGCTGGTCGAAGACAAAAAAGACCGACTGCGCGAAAAGGTAGATCAGGATACTCGTATGCGCTGCTTGCGTGTCTCACCATCATCTAGCGGAAATGGCCAGAGGAAAAACTACCAGTCGGCCTAGAGACGATCCGAAATTTCAATGTCCGTGCCAAGGTTGTCGGACCACAGGTAATGGTGATTAAGCGCTGGAGGATGATTGCGCTCAACATGCTGTAGGGTGTCTTTGTGAAATATATTCAACAAGAAACGGGCACGCGCGTCCAGATAAAGGGTATCGGCTCAGGGTTCGTGGAGCAAGAAACTGGGAAAGAATCGGAGGAACCCATGCATATACACATCACGTATGTTTATCATCCAACCTTGTCGACTGACCAAACCGCTCACAATCCTCTAGCGGGCCAGACGACGGCCAAGTGGCTCGTGCCAAAGTACTGACCGAAGATCTTCTCGAGGTTGTGCATGCAGAGCACGGAAAAGCCCAGGCGGGCCTCGTACAACAACAAATGGAACTCCACCAAGCGCAGATGCAATATGCCCAATACGGTGTCTTGCCGGTACGTCCATCTACCCTCACTCATTTAGGTATGTGACACAATGCTCAACAACATGTCGTGTCCTACTTCTGTGTGGGCACAGGGTGGATATGGTTCCGCCCCTCCACCTCCCGGTAGTGCACCACCACCACCACCGCCGGGTGAACAACCCCCACCACCTCCAGATGGGAGTGCACCACCTGCTCCCGACTCTGATGCCTCCGTGGACGCATATGCTGCCTACTGGTACGTCTCGGTCCACTCGTTCATTGATACCTTGCCAGTCTGTTCATACTCTTTTTTTCAAATTCTAGGGCACAGTTTGGGTACGACGTCAATTCGCAACAGTTTAAAGAATGGGCGGCGAGTCAGCAACAACAATATACTCAGTACTACGCTCAGCAGGGGTACGGGGCTGGCGATGCGCCGGGTGGAGCAGGGGGACCGCCTGCACCGTCAGATGGGGTACCGCCGCCCCCGCCCCCACCGCCTGCATAGTCCCAGTGCCCCTCCTAGTTCCGGTGCTCGCACTGGTCTTGATCCAGGGTTTAGGGTGGGATGTTGTTGTTATTTTCTTTCTAGCTTGCTTTATTTTCAATGTATATTTTTTGTTCGTATTGGGGAGGGGGCGATGTGGAGAAGACGTCACCCAGCGCACTGCGAGTTTATGTGGGAGGAATTATGACTGTCGTCGAGTGAGTAGGTTGCGGTTGGACCACCAGTTGGTGACATTCGGCAGGGAGGTTCATAATCGAGGACACGATGAAACTCCATAATGGAAGATCGCAGTTGCTAGCCTATCCTGCCTGTCCGTGTCGATGTAACGAAGAAGGTACGGAGGCCTCGCACTCGATTCAACTTGTGGTTGGATGAGCCCGGCCGGAGTAAAACCAGTCTAGCGAGGAGGAAAACATTGATGGAAGAACTCGACATCGTGGGCATGGTTCACGCTATAATATGGCCCTGTCAGTGGCTATTTCGCTTGCGCTCCAAGAGCGCAAGCTAGCGCCTTCCTTTCCGCTCTATTGAGCTGACCCGCAGAGACTGATCAACAGTTCCGCACGGAAAACATGTAGAGGAAAGTACAACGGAATCCGATCATACGGCCTCAGTGGGTCACCACTAGCTAAACCAACCGAGGACATCAATTTTCGCCCCTGCCGAGCTTCTCCAGCGACCGAACACCCTGCTCGAACCACTCCTCTTTCGATATCCAAAAGTCGTTCCGGTTCTTCATGATATCGGCGAGGACAGCACCGCCGAGGAAGACCATGTGTTTTCGACGTGGAGGGTCTTCAATACGGATTTTGAATTTCTAACGCGCGCCGCGGATACTTGTGGGTAAATTTTAAACAGGGGGATGGGATTGGATGACCTACGTTCAACCGTGAGGGGTCTCCGTTGAGCACCCGCGTGAGATAGAGCTGCTTCATCTCCTTCTCGAGACGGCTTGGGAGTCCGGGGTACATGCTAGATCCGCCAGAAAGGACGATGTGTTTGTAAAGTTCCGAGCGAATATCGAGAGCCGCAGTCTGAATTGTTTCGAAGAGCATCTCTGTGAGTCCCAATGTCAGCGCGCTGCGAAGGAAGAAGAAGTTCGGAGACTGGAGGATGGGAGGTGGGACGAACCTGCTACACCTGGCTGGTCCACGTCGACCAGGTGTGGTTGGAACATGCACTCTGGAGCTTCAAATCGCTCTGAGCCGACTTTGATCGTCCGCCCATCAGGAAGCTGCCGTAGAGATGAGCAGTGTCACAAGACCCTATGATAGTCAATCCCGCACCGTATAACTTTCAACAAGGACCGTAGTTTCTTCTGATAGCTTTTGGTCGAGGTCGAGGTCGTAACTAACATGGAGTATATATCCGACCAACGAGATGCTGGTAACTGATTGTCTCTTACCTGACATAACATAGCTTTTCCTTGATCTCTCGCACAGTCTCGAAATCAGCGGTACGGTTGAAAGCGTATCCGCGCATGAGCAGGAGTTTGATCAAGTACCGCGTCACGTCTCGGCCAGCGATATCCAGGCGACGAGTGAGATGCGGGATGGAAAAGCCTGAGTATACAGGTATGATGTGCGTGACACCATCACCCGAATCGACGACAACGCCTGTCGTCAGACCTGCCCGAGAATACATCCATCTTGATCCCAACGCACGAGCACACCTTACTAAAAACACCTACCTTGCGCGTAGAGCGTTAACACGGCCTGAATGGCTACATATACGCCTTGGAACCCATACTCCTCAAACATGACTTGCACCATCCTCTGCCTGTTAACCTTTGGGTTCATCGGCGGTTCAGTGAGCAATACTTTTCGCCCGCGCGGGTCGACTTTGAGTTTCTCGTCAAAGGTGTAATCCCAGAGGTGTTTCATGTCTTCCCAGTTCCGGACGATACCGTGTTCCATCGGTTGGGTTACTTGGAGGTAGTTGCGGTTCTCTGCGGCTTCGTCGCCGATCATGATGTCCTTGATCACTGCGGAGCCGACACGCTCTTCAGCACGCAAGATTGGACGGCCGACGATGGAGGGAAAGACTATGGTATTTGTTTGATCAGGGTTGTATCCCACATCGTGGGCCACTACGACGGCGCACCATGTTCTGGAAAGTTGGATCCTGCATAGCCAACTTTGACAAACTGCGGGAGACATCGTGTCAGTGTGAGTTGATGGGTGTCTAGGAAGTGGGTGCTTACACCTGTTCCATTATCGACGACGAGTGGCGGATCTGAGTCCATGTTGCTTTAGGGTCTTGCGAATGTGATTGTTGTGTAGCGGTTGTTGCAGTCGTACCGTGCTCGGAGAGATCACCTCGGTAATAATGGTATGTTTATGTCGCTTTGGCTTCGTGACAATCATTCAATCATGCTAACTGAGGCTAGTACATGATCCTACTAAACTGCTTGTTGTAATACTACTCGGTGATTCTCCCGCACCGCCCTCGAACTCAAATTCGAACGCAGAATCGTAGTTGGAAGCGGTGATCACAAGCAATGCGATCACAAGTAAAGCGCGCCAAGTACTGAGCCTAGCGCTGCGCCAATGATTGTGGCTTTGTTGTTCCTCGCGCCCGAGTTAGGGGTCGATGAGACGGTAGGAGACGATACCACAGTCGGCGGAGAGCTAGAAACGGGCAGCGATAATGAGGGCAAGAATGAGGAGGTTGCACTGAAGAATGACATTCGATTTCCGAGTTATTTTGGGGTGGACAGCAAGTCGATGGGATTCGTACCTAGCATTTGCAACAGCGAGTGTAATCGATTCGATGTCGAATCGGGCGGGCTGGTCCCCTTGTAGAAATGTGATGCCTAGAGTAGTCATTTGTGCTTCCGGGATATTCACCGCGATAATGAGACTGATGGAAGTGTTAACCTCTGTAGTCATTGAGACATCGGTAGGCTCTGCAGTCAATGTTAAATTGACGGTCGCATTCGAAGAGGAAGTGGTCCGAAGGTATAGGGTAGAAGCTGAATACCAATGTCAGAGCTTGACTTAACGCCCATGTGGACATATTACCTCTGAAAGTAAGGAACATTTGTGGTATAACGTTGCCCGTTTGTGGTATAGGTCCATCGGTATAGACTACGGTAGTTCCGGGTATGGTGTCGTTAGAGGCTTGCCTAAGTGCTGGCAGTTAGTGAGTCGAGAAGACAAAATGAGAGACTTACCATGGGCTTATGCAGTCTGGTTTGGTGGATGAAGAGGTACACAGCGGTGGATTATATATGATATCTGGGTCTGTACTCGAGAGGAGAACAGTTTGTTGCGCCAAGGCTGGCAGGAGCAGACCAAGGGCAAGATATATCCGAAAGCAGGAGTCTGGCATGGTTGGAGGTCAAAGGTCGGTGTAAGAGACACACCATGGGGCATCCTGTTACCAAGGAAGGATGTAGTAATAACGAAGTTCATTTGTTCTTGTCTTATTTCCGCTCATTAAACGCTTGAAGAACTCACCAGTTGGAGCGTGTGTGCATCGCCATCGCTTGCTGGTAGTTGACAGAATCTTCAAATCAGTCACTGCCGACTTGTCTTTTTTCTCCCATCGTTTTTTCGCTCCATGTGATGAGACAGCTTAGTCAGCAACGGAGTCCCCTTGTTTTTTCCTGACTGCTACACGTTGCTGCTACGTCCATCTTGCCATCCTCCTCGTCCGTTCAAGAGGATCATTCCCTTCTTTTGCTCATTCACTCCTTACGAATATATCGTCATTAAATAAATTTTACAGAACACAACAAGAATGTTTTCCCGTGGCGGCTTTCTGTACAAGCGCTCTCAGAATGGCGCACACCACAACCTCGTTGCCCGGGTCAGCCCGACCCTTCCGTCTGTCGCTGTGGCCACTGCACCCTCGACATCTTCTTCCGCCTCTTCTGATGGTGAGCCTCCATCGGGTTGCTGTGATCTCCATGCCTGACCACACGCTTTTATAGCCAAAACCACGGAATCCGTCAACCCGCTCACATCCGCGTTGGTGCCAGTCCCACAAACGACTGCCACCCCCGCAACTTCCCCTTCCCCCTCTACTTTATCCTCGTCCACCCCAACCGCTTCCTCCGCTTCTGCCGCTTCCTCTGCTTCCTCCCTTTCCTCCTCGGCCTCGAAAGTCTCAACCGCCTCATCTCCCTCTCTCGCTGTCACAGCTTCTTCCGTTGTTTCGACTCCGTTGACGCTAGCCGTGAGTGATTTCCCTCCCCTTTGTTAAATGTGTCGCGTCTAAATTTCTCTAGTCGACACCTACTACCCATGGAGCCTCTGTTGCCACCCAAATTGTCACCGGTACTTTGTCCATCCCTACGCCCAACCCCTCCACCACCTCTTCCGCTGGCTCTTCTAGCACAACCAACACAGGTGCGATTGTAGGTGGTGTGGCTGGCACCATCGCTGGTATTGCCGTCCTTGGTTTTCTCCTCATGTGGTGCATGGTACGCATTGCATCCTCGTCACGTCACATTGCTTTTCTTACTGGAAACATTTTTTTCTAGCGTCGTCAGCGAAACCGTGATGTTGACGACTTTGACTCCCAGGCCTTTAAGCGTCAGTCTGCCGTTCTGCTTGATGACCCCGTCGAGCCCTCACGGTCCTACAATCCTCGCCCACCAACCATGATCGAGCGCCACAATGCTTCTCCTGCCCTTGCCGCACAGAGTGGATATACTGGTCAGAATTTCTACGGAAGTTACGACGGATACGGTCAACAACCTCATGCCCCTTCTGAGATGATTCAGTCCGTCGGCTCTCCTCCCCCACAGGCTTATGGCGCACCACCGATGGGTTACACTAGTTACAACGACCCTCAACAGCATGCCATGCAAAACGTGGGATACACTGGTTACGATTCTCAGCATCAACCCATCAGACAACCCTCAAACGCGGCATATCTCACACGCCTGCCAAGCTCTGCCGCCGGATATGTTCCTCCTACTGCACCTGGCTCCGTTGACCCGAACGCTCACTACATCGATCTCAACCGTTCTAGCATATCCCCGTACCAGGCTGCACAATATGCTGACATTTCACGCCAACTTGGCACTACCGACCCCAGTGGACAGGCCCCTCGTGAATCATCATCTGAGTTACTAGATGCTCCTCTACCAAGTCCATTTGATGACCCCGTTGAGGCGTCTCCTCGTGCACACCTAGACCGCTCATCCGATGCGGCTGCACTTGGTCCGGTTTCCGCAACCCCTGCACGCCAAACACAGGAGAACGCTCATCAGCGACCAGCTACCATCTATGAAGAAGACGATGTCTATGGTGGAATCTAAAACATTTCCTACGTCGCGACTTTGTGTGTTTTGTTGGTGCCGGGACACAGTTTTGAACACTGTACAGTTTCACCCGAGCTACTTATTGCTGTATTATCTTTGAACATTACTTTCGCCGTCAAACGCTTTGCACGTGTGCATGCTGGTTTCTGCCGTTGTTCCACTGCGACGCCAGACTGGTCTGCTTTGTCGCATTCTTGTTGAAGCTCATTTCTTCCTATCTCTTCTTCGAACTGTCTCCCCGTTGTCCCAATACCCCATCCACTGCTACCACGACGATCACCTTGCCTCTTTTCACGTTAGCTGCGATAGCGATGATCCTCTTACCCCGTGAAAGATCTCATCCACACGATGGATGTGCTTTTACCCCACCGGTCAACGAGCCTCATCTCGTCGATACCTACCTTTTCTTGAACGCTTTTTTTTGGCACGGTTATTTAATCTGATTGACGTTCGTCTCTCTTTGCCCTTTGCGCCGATGTTTCTTTTTCAGGGTTTTGAGCTGTTGCGCTTTTCTGGATGTTCGTCATTATGGTTTTTTTCCGGGGCGTGAGTATATGTTGATCCTATGAATATCTATGCGTGAATCGAAAGCCTTGGGCCTGATTCAGATTATACGAATACAGTTGAGACGCACTGTTGAATTAAGTAAAACATCCGACCGTTTGGAAAAGTCGACACATTGCTGCATCCCGTTACCCTGTGCACCAGACATACCCCTGGGTCACTTGGCCCTCCAGGGTATGATATCTGCGTGTATTTCTTCAATACACCCGATTTTTGACTTTGCACACTTCACCGACAGGTTTTGTCCACGCATGTCTAAATTCCGGGCCGTGAACCCGGTCGAGCGGATGTTTCCTATCAGTGGTCTTTTCTGGGATGATTTGCCCATGTCAGCCGATCTGCGTGAGCCATCGTCAAACTCGGACGCGATTTTGAATGCAAGTGACGAGTTGATGGCGCCCACCACTGTCAAAGTTTACCAGCATGTGCATTGTGCCCGTCACGGAAACCTTGCTGGCTAGACGGACCCACCCGGGTCAGGCAATTGAGCAGAGATTGCTCGCAGATAACCTCTCAGCTAGCTCGTGACGCATCAACCCTAGACGCCTTGCCCCCTGTTCCTCGACCGTTCTACGAAAGCATTTTAATCTCTTCGTCACTAGCCTTGGTTCCTCGACTCACATGGCAGAATCCGATGCTCGAGAACTCGATGGGTCGTTTTCGCTCGAAACCCCCTCCAGAGACTGGCGTCAGCCCTGACAAGGGCTTCTCGTAGTATAGCACCCGAGTCTGTCCTGCCTAGGATTTTCTACCCCAACGGAACAGAAATGGTGAGGGGGACTTCTTCCCAGTGGAACGGGCAAATCGAGATAGTTTCCTTGTTCGCAACGACCTCGCACCATCCCACACCATTTATTTAATATCTGGATGTTGAGTGGAGAGAGAACAGCACTTTGCGAACTCGCTTGCCAACTAATTAATATGCGACCGGATGATGGTAACCACCGCGGCAGGGTTTGCTCCAGTGGAATATCAGAAACTTGAAAGATTAATGAACCAGCCTCACCAGGTTCTCGTACTATCTTTCAAGTTGCCCGCCCCCCATTTGCGCGTGTAGTGACACACGCGTTTGGCTATAATCTGATCGCTTCTCCACGAGGTCAGATTATTTGCCTAAAAGACAAGCTGAAGACAAACGCCCCAGATGATGATCCAAGTTACACTTTGATCTACTAGTAGGGAATACCAGACGCCCTTCCGAAGTCGTTCTTCCGAATTTATTTAAGTAAGTGACTCGCCGCAAGTGACAGATGGCCTATCCCACCGCACCGGGTTTCACCTCGAAAGCACCTACCAAGGTGATGCTGCGGACGATCGTCGGACAACCAGCTGCGCGAGAGCATCATTTTATTTATTTTATTCGCGAGACAGTGGGGATGATCCATCGAACCCCAACTTTTTCCGACTTGATTTTTCGCCGACGACCAAAAGGATCTCGATGATTACACCGACTGTACCTAGGGAATATGTAGACGTCGCCAGGTCATACCGTACGACGGATTTATCTGATGCTAGTGATCCATGACGGATCGCAATATCTTCCGAGTCCGTGGAAAGCGCTCGAGGTCGTATCGTCCCGAGTGTACATCGGGCGGCCATCAACCAAGGATGGCGAGACTCGGTGAAGACACCTAGAATTGCGTCCCACTCTCGGCGGAAAGAATCAGTCTCCGAGTGGGCTGGTAGCCAGTCTCCGCCACTCACCAGAGTTGGTATGACGGCCAGGCGGCCAAATGCAAACAGGCAGATTCGTGCATGAAATCGGCAAGTCTTGTCGTCCAAGCGAACGGGCACGTTTTACCTCCCAATTCCCGCACCATTGGGAGAAACCCCCCCCAAAAAAAAGAAAATTTTGGTCATGTCCATGCGGGGTGTCAAGTAAACGGCTCATGTACGCGTTACGCCCGTAGGCTGGGCGGAGCCACGTCTTGCCGTGACCATCGGGAAATATTCACAAATATGCATTCCAGGTCACTCCACGACTGCGACAAGTCCCGTGGTACCATTCCGGCCGTTTCCCGTGCGAAATCAAACTTCGAGGATCCGACCGACGTGACACGTTTTCTCGATCTCTCTCTGATCTTCAACACAGCGGTGGTCGCTACGATGATCCCCAAACCACCTAGTGAGGGGTTAGGTTGTGCCACCCCCATGCCTTTTTTGCCATCGGTGAAAAAAAAAAGTAAGAACCTGAAACAAAAAAAGTTCTGGAATGTCGATCGATCAGCAGAGGCGGCATTCACCATCCTACAGCAACGCAACCACGTCTCGCGCCTGTCGTCGTCTATCGAGAAACGCGTCCACAACGCCGCAAGCCAGTCCGACTCCGCATTTCAGATAGACAAGAAAAGGACGCTATCGCATCGCCTACAGCCAACCATGATACACGGCAGATGAGGCTCCTCTCACAGAATCCGGGGTCTAGGTAGACTCGCCGCGATAAAGGTGGGTCGACCTCGAGTCAAAACATATCCCTGACTCGGAGACGTGCTTACCTCATATTCCATTCTCCTCGAAGCGAACGACCTTGCACCTCGTGTGCGTTACTTGAACCGCTTACTAGGGAATGTGATGGATCTCGAACAAGATAGTGAATCTGAACGTTCGAGCGCCCATGATCGTCCGCGTCGTGGCCTGGTGACTCAATGGCAAATAGTGTAATCAGTTCTGATAAGCATGGGAAACGGAAACAAACATTTGCGCTGCTGTGATTCGCGACGGTTGTGGATATGGGTTATTGTGGGTCGTCCAGTCGTCGCCTGTGTTTCATCGCCAATGACGTAGTAGACTTGCTCACTGAAACAACCGAACGCACAGCATCGCGCTCCGTTGACAGCCCGGTGAGGCGAAACACACCAACGTTGCACCGCGACTTGGGGACATGCTGGACTGAGAGACCGCACGTGCGCCGTTAGCCGAACATCTTGGGCTGCATTGGGTGTGCGTAAACAAGGGAATAAACGGCCGGCGTAACCCTTGATATCACAGCTGAGGTAGACCCGTCAAGCGAGAACGTTGCATGCAGAAAAGTTCGGCTCGTCAAACCTTGCTTAAACTCTAGACCGATTATGTCAACAAGCGAGTTTTAGTGTACACGGCGCCTCAGGCTCTTCGGGGGAATCGAAGATCCTCTTATCGTCACCATCCACGGCGACGCCCTCCTTTGCCCCACTTCTCCAAGAGGAAAAGCGCCATGTACTCATACACCTCCCTGTTAGCACCTCTTCTGGCGATGTTGTGGGCACTGCGTGCAGGCAGATCATCAGTGTAAGCGACGGAGCAAAAGAAACATGCGGTTGACCTGTCGGTAAACATTCTAAATCTGAAATTCCGGACTTGCGCTTCTGTGAGCATGTCGAGCAGATGTGCAGAGTGGGCCAAGTGGACATTGTCATCCCCGCTCCCATGGGCAAATAGGAAATCTATGTTCTCGAACCCTTCCACGTGCGAAATTGAGGCATTGATGTATCCGCCAGGGTTATCGTCTGGAAGGCCCATATAACGCTCCGTGTAAACTGAGTCTGCAACCACGGGATGAGTTACCCTGGTGTTCGCGACAAAGCTTTACTTACCATATAATCGCCAGCTTGTGACAGGCTACAAACGGAGCTAAGCAGCAAAACACGATGAAGCAAAGCCCATCTTACCGCTATGGCCATAGCCAAGGAATGGATCCCAGCATTGGCTTCGGCGACCTTGGAGGCCATGAACCCTCCAAAAGACTAAAAGTTGAGAGCCATGAGAGTCTGTGGTAGTTCACGGTGCAGATACTCTTACCCAACCCCATATGCCAATGCGTGTCGGGTCTACGTAGTCCTTGCCAGCCCAGATTCTGGGAAATAACGTGAGCGGATTGCGAAAAAAGAAGCACAGAACACACCGTGCAGCATTGATCTGATCCCGTGTTTCCCAGAACCCCATGTTGTACCTAACTGGGTTGCGCAGTTGACGCCCCTTGTACCCAGTTCCACGCCCGTCGACGACGACAACAACATACTGTAGGGTGCAGACGAGGTAATCATGCCAGTCACGTGTGTACTCAACGTTGACTTTCTGACTCCCAGGGCCACCGTAACTGTTGAAATCAGAAAGACACGAACACGATCCGGGTCGACGGAGCACGCACACTGAGAATAAAACTGGATACTTCGTGCGCCCAGAATCGTCCATTTTAGGCGGCCGCATTTCCTTCACATTAAGCTCTGAGATCCGGTAAGCGACGGTGTGTCCAAGATCGGAACAAACGACTCACCATAACCATCGCTATCAATCGTTGAGTACGTGATGGTTGCTGTTTCAAATTCTCCAAGGGTTATGTTCAATGCGGCATTATCAGAGAGGACATAATCAAAATCTGCAAATCGAACAGTGAACCACACTCGATCCTTCCGAATGACCGAAATTACCTGATCTGTTGACATTCACCACCCTTTGCCATGGAACATTTGGGCCTGCATAATCTAGTAAATAAAACCCTGCACCAGGTGAAAAGCTGGCGGAATAAGAGGACGGCGCCGAATGGTCGGTTAGGGGGGTAGGAGGAACTACCGAGTCAGTGTTCGGTGATGAGATCGGAACTGAGTACAGATGACGTTCGATAGATGAACGCGCGGCCTGGAAATAACTGTTTGAATTTATTTCTTTAGTATCCTGTGCCGAGTAAGCAAACGGACATTAAAATCTTAGAGCTCACATCAATCCCCGCTGGATATCCACCGCTTGAATACCGTTTGTAACCTCCCACGTACCAGAAGTAAGGAAACGCGGTGTAGAAGAAGTGGCCGGGTCAAAAAGGGCAATATGATTATATCCATCTTGAGTGGGCACAATGTCCAGGTAAGCGGGAGAATCCCCAGATCGTAGGCTTGCCGGGACTGGGTAGATATTCTGGCCCTGCGAGTGTGTGGATTACATGAGTCCCAGGTCGTGCCATCAGCTAAACGTTTACTAACTTCGTCAATCCAACCCTCTCCGCCCTCTTCGCCATCGATGCCAAGCCTTCTAACAACTTCGCCCGTCGCAATTCCCCCGGAACTTGGAGTAGCCAAATCGAACAGCACGACGTTCCCATGATCAGCAGCCCTCGTGACTTCCTTCAACACCAATGTTGAATTGTCAACCCAAGCAACTTGGTTGATGATGCTGTTGTTCGAAGGGAAGCTATCTGACCATCTCAAGTTAACAACGACTTCGTCTGCAGCAGAGGTTGGTGCAAACTCCGACTGAGTCAGATAAGCTTCAAGATCAAAAACGTGCACTGATACGAGAGGGTTGTTGTATCCTGGCTTTGGGTATTTAATCACCACATCTTCTGTATATGGGATGACGGCGTAGGAATCTTCGGTTGGGTTATAGATAGGAAACTTGTATTCCTCGACAGTAGTTTCGTCGAGGCGAAGGAACGCAATTTTTGAAGAGTCGGGAGACCACCAGAGTGCATAATCTTGCGCCAGAACTTCTTCCTCGTAAATCCAGTCCGGTACACCGTGAAATAATGACGCATTACCACTCGTGGTCACCCGGATGGATGAGGTCAATGCACTACAAGTCAAAATGAGCCACAGGTTCACAGGCCATCGAAAAACACTCACGATGGCGACGGAAGAATGTAGAGATCATTAGAAGCGACGAAAGCAATTGATTCACCAGTAGGCGACCAGGTTGCGTATGCCGTCACTGGGGGATTAGTAGGCGGAAGAAGTGGATAGGTGGCTTTAGAATCCAGGTTGTGAACGTAGTAATTGCCGAAGCTTGAATGTCTCCATTGCTAATACTAGTTTGAGACTCCAAAACAAAAGCAGAGAGCTTGTGCATACCTTCTGATGATTCGCTTTGACTAGGATGTACTTCATGTCTGGAGAAAGTTTCCAGTCGCTCCAATAAATTATCTGACCGCTCTCCTGCAGGCAGGATTCAGCGGGAATGTGCGTAGCGAAGGAAGCGACCATTTACGTCTCTGATGTCAGTAAACGAAACCAGCGGAGTGGTTGTATTTGTCTTCAAGTCGACAAGTTGAATTTGTCCGTTCTGACGGGTCGAGAAAACTCCATCTCCGGCTAATGCTACGTGAGCGAGGAACGATGATGGCTCATGGTCTACACACCTTCGGGGACCCAGTGAAGATCTTGGGTATATTTGCCAAAGGTCCCATTGAATATGTGGTCGAGCGATACCTTTCGCACTCTTGATGCATGGTATGCCTTGCCATGATAAAGATTGGTTGCGGCAAACACGCCGATGCAGGCCGACAAGAACACCAACGACGCCAGGGAGTATATGAGATGCCTCAGGGCAGCCGGCCGCTATGTGTGACGTGGATATGAACTTCAAAGTATTCTGCGGGAGAGTACTGACTTTACCACCTCCCACTCTTAGGCTGTTCCCTGGTTCCGAATCCCTGAATTCACCTGAATTCAGCACTTCGTGGCGCGTTGGTTTATCCAGAAAGTGGTCTTCATCCTCCTCCGAGCTTGGTGGGTCAAACGGCCCATCTCCATAGTAGACTGGTGGTTGTACCACAAGGTCAGGGCGTGGTTGAACGCGAGAAGGCTTAGAGAAAGTGTCTACAGATTCCTCGTCTGCGTCATTGTCAGAAACGCGTTCGTAGGTTGGGTTGGGCATCGCGCGCCCGTCTAGAATGTTTGAGGACACAGGCTAAAGCGAAATAGGTAATCAAGCGATCCGTACTTTCTTACGTAATTAGTTAAGATCACGTGAACAACTAACTTTGGACTCGTTGCAGCGAGCAGGCGAGTTACGAACGAATTCGGTCCGAGGCCTGAAAGCCCTTGGGCGGTGCACTCAGACAGACATCATGACGCCTCTACGACAAAGCAGCTGGGACCCTGTCTTGCTTATTTCTCAGGTACTTTTCCGAGTCATTGCGATTCAAATTGCTGATGCTCGTTGTCAGATCATATCCTTGCAGACGTTGCATTATCTGACGCTTTCTCTTCTCATCCCCCCACTGCTTACCGTTTTTGCGGAATCAACTTCTCTCGTGTATGAAGGAGGTGCTGCTAATGTCGGTATGTGACTTCTTCTGTCAATATGGTTATCAAGGGAGATACAACGTCATTAGGCATGGTGATGGACTGGAGGGAAATGGCTGGCCAACCTACTGTCCGCGGCGTTCAAGGTGAGGAGCGATGGAGCTCCTATTATGGCGCATGGAGTGGCGGCAAACGAGTGGGTAGTGGGTGGGAAGACGATCAATGGGACGGACGGACGGACCCCATACGAGGATGGGTCATCGCGGTATCCTGGTTGATTGCTTCTTCAGCAGAGTACGTATTCCACGATGTGTACGGTCACGCTCTAACTCTTCTATCAATTAGTATCTACTACTTATACACACTCGTACGGCGGCCTCGCCTCATCTTGGACTTTGCATTAACATTAGCGTTCAATCACCTGGTGCTGACGACATATTACTCGGCTTCCATTCCCACTTCCTTGTTCTTCTGGCTTGTCGTGATTGCAGGGTCTACTTGCACGGTAATAATCGCGGAGCAACTCTGCGTGAAGAGAGAAATGACAGAGGGTCTGGTTATATCTGCGCCAAGGCACGAAGCGGATGAGATGGAGATGGGTGGGCTCCTACGTAGAGACTAAGTGAGCAGCATACTTCTTTTACGATATATCCCTCCCGTTCTTATCTATGATCATAGACAATATTACAATGTACCAGTTATTGCGCATACTTATGACTAGATGATTCAGGGATGCACTTCCAGTCTGTCAACCGAGCACAGGGTTGCTTGGACATGAGATCATGGCGATGTGCTCAAACCGAGATAGTTGCCGATGACTTCTTCTGCTCAAGCTCAAGGTTTGGTCTTCACACCACAGTAGGTTTCCGTGTGCGGCGCCGTCTGTGCACGTCCTTTGCGGCGTTTTGTTGACATATGTGGCCCACTCAGCCTTTGTGTCTTCGTTCAGCGCCAGGTGCATCCATTCAACTCCTTGACATCGCTTCTTTTAATTGATAGTTGCTTCAAAGGCGTCCTTTCCTCATCTCCGTTGACGTGACTGGTCCATCAGTAAGTGTGCAAGTATTCCTCAACAAGGCGATGATTCGTCGTGAGCATGTACCTGAAACAGTTCCTCGCTGCGGAAGCTAACATCCCCGTGAGTGTGCATCATCAAGGTTATCCACCTATGCAGACCAGAGAGCTTCGTACGTCAACAGGTCAGCGCTTCCCTTCAAAGTTTTTAGCATTGACGCCATAATCACGTTGAGGAGATCTGGTGATCGGAACGAGTGCGCACCCTCGCATACACAATTGACAAACACAGGCGCCACTCGCACGAACCTTCCTGCCCGAAACCACATGTTGCCAGCCACTGACGAGAGTGGCGATGACTTCTTTCGACCACAAAGTGTTTTAAGGGATTTATCGAACTCAAACGGCGGAAGGGTGAACGTTTGAACACCCATTTCCACGGAGAGGCGCCACTAAAGTGACGTACAGGAGTCGTCTCGAAACAAGTTGCTCAATCCACGCTCTAACCTACGAGTGTGGCGTGTCATAATCGCTATGCAACGCCATTGGCAGCTGTTCTGCCTCTGTGGCGCGCCACCACTCACGTCGATTCAGGAGATGGCCGGTGAAAACCCCCCCGTCCATAAAAGGGTAATCTGAGGGATTACTCGAAGATGGCACCGGGTCTGTGATCTGATTCTTGTATGCTTAAGCTCGACAAACGCTGTGAATGGACATACTCGGAATCAGCACTGTGAAAATAGAACTGGTCTCGTTGATGTTATTATTGGTATCCTGGGTCGTTTGTGTGGGACCTTTTGTGTGACGTTCGCGGATGGCTAGATTTCGGCTGGTAACGGGAGGGGGCTGCGGTGGCGCATCGATTAATACCAAGAGCTCATAGACCCACGCAACTGTGTTCATGCAAAATCGAGGATTGAAAGAGTAAAACATCGGCCCGCAAAATGAGTGGCACATGGTCCATCAAGCCACCAAATGACTTGTGGCAGAGCCTAGACCTACGCTACGCAGACTGAGCTCTCTTGACTCCCTCTCGCAAAGAAAAATTGGCCAGAATTCTACAGCTCTCGGGGCCGTGAACGTTTGAATGATGGATCACAAGGACTGCCATCTTCGCTACCGGGGGGGGAGTGTGGTCAGTGTGAGAAATATGACAGGCACAGGTTCATTCTTGAATTGCCGGATGGGGACTAAGTATATAACCCGCCGCCTGCTGCAGCGGAGATGCCTCAGATGAGAGACGCGGCGGCGGAGGGTCCCCAGCGCTGCGCATTCCGAGATCTGGGTCTGCGATTGTTATGTACCCCAGGGATCTCGTTTGCAGATCCGAAATTTTATATGCCTCCCGGACAACTACGACAATCTGGGGTACCCTCTCCCTCTATATTGGCGAGGGGTGGCACCTTGGGAATGGTGACGGAGCCTGGGCCTGCTTTTGCTGTCTCAAAGACGCGGTTTACCCGTGCGATTGATCAGCTCAGTTCATTACGAGGCTTGGCGGGCCGGTGTCACGCAACCCGCTTCTATTTGTGGTCATCGACCGTGGTGGTCCAGGGCTGCCTGAGGCTCCCGCTCGCAGCGTTGTCTCATTGTTGTAGCCTTGGTTCGTTCACATCTCGTTTCCGTTGTCCATTACAGTATTATGTATTACAGCAGATCGCCAACTGAGATTCGCTAAGTCAGTCACGGGTAGTCGTGCGCAACCACATTGCCGTAATGAGGCGGAACTCGCCCATCTCTGATTGTTCCGCCACAACCACAAGGTGGAGAGTGTCGCGACCCTCCCAAACTCCCATAGTTGTACCATCATCATACTCGTTTAGGCTGCCGTAGACGTAAACCGGACCGCAGGCTCTGGTAGATATGTCGCTGGGAATGGCTCTCTCCGAAATGCGAGGCCGTGCGGATTCACCTTATCTGAGTTTACCTGTATAGTCACCCACTGTCCCACTCAGTCGCACGTCAGTTCTCAATGGCTGTTTTTTTTTTTCTACCGGGAAGCCTTACCGAGATGTAATTGATACCGTCCTGTTGTTCGAGTCACTAACCCTGCACATATTATATTTGTGCATGAGGCGCTCATAATAAATCACTTAAATACCGAGCGTGGCGAGACACCTGACTCCCCGCTTTCTCCCTCTTCGCCAGCTCCCGCATCGACATGGACTCCTTGAAAAATATGCTTTCCCCACTGGGGATGAATACCAACGCCATTCAGGACACTCTGGTACCCACACAACTCTTCTTTCGCTACGTTCCACACCGAAACTGAGCCTCTACCATAGAAACTCGTCGTCATCGGAGGGACCGTCGAAACAGCGAGACGAGCTTCAATCTCTGCGTGGAATGGTTTTATTGACTGTATGGTCCCGGTTCCCTTTGTGGTCGAACCTGCATACTGAGCCCTTTGCCATAGCGTTCTTCTTGACCGCACACTTCAGCCAGGAGGACTACCCATATGATTGGTGAGTAGCGTCTTTTGGGTTCAGTGTGTTTGAGACTGACGGGATACAGGTTAATGCATTGGTTGTCCAAGGCAAGTGGGTCCACGCTATCGCAGCTTCTGCGCCGCTCATATGCGATCTAGCAACCTGCGTGGGGGCGTAGTCGGGAATTTGAAATAACGACCCGTACCGTCAGTCGCAATGGTCTCACGCAGTCAACCACCGGCGACTTGGAAGATGAAGATGAACAAGACGAGGACGAAGATGCTCTCGTACACGGCCGTCGAAAACGCAAAGTGGCGTTCATGCCAAGTTTAGGTAGGGTTTACCAGATATAGCTTCCCATGCTCCGTGACCGGTCTCTGATGCTTGCTGGCAGACACAACTCACACAATTTATTACCGTGGTCATTGGTTGAGAGTACGTGTTCAATTATTGTCATACTCTGCGATGTCCTCGGAGAACTCACCCTATCGCCCGCTCTAAAAGATAACGCGGACAAAACGCTATCCGGACTATGGTCACGGTGCTTCTCTCAAGATCAGGTAAAACAACTCGTCCTCCCCTTTGTCCAATATAGCTTACATTGGTTCTAGCGTTGTCGCGCGCAACAACGACATTCTCAAGAAATTAGTCCTAGAAGCTAAACGCGAATACGAGAAAGATGCTGAGCACCGCGTCCATATTTTCATGGCCGATACGTGAGTTGGCAATTCCGTAAGATCACGCCGGCGCTTAACGGCCGTGCGCTTTCCAGGACCTATGGCTGCTGGAGGTGGAACGGAGCCCGCCAAAAGCGGCCAATGAGTTCCATTGTGCTTCAACCAGGAGTCAAAGATATGCTCCTGGCGGATTGCAAAGACTTCCTGTGCTCCGAAGATTGGTGAGCAACATGTGGAATTTTCCCATGCCACTAAATAATGCTTCCATCTCCCAGGTATGCCGAAAGAGGTTGGTAAAATGTAATAATGTGGTAATTCCCACTCATCAATTTCATGTGTAGGCATTCCATTTCGCCGAGGATACCTCCTGTACGGTGTTCCGGGAAGGTATGGCAGCCTCGCGCGATTACCATATGCTGAGCATTGATCCATCATTATGCAGTGGGAAGACATCGCTCATCCATTCGTTGGCTGGCGAGCTGGGCTTGGACATTTATGTCGTCAGCTTATCATCAAAGGGGTAAAAGCTATTTATGGCCGTCGTTGCTGGTTGTGCTGACAAATATCTACAGGATGAGTGATAATACGTTGACGACATTAATGGGACATGTACCCTCTAGGTCAGTTTATGTGCATTCCCTCTCGACGGGCCGGCACTGCTAAGCTGTTCAACTTTAGATGTATCTTACTTCTTGAGGATTTGGACGCAGCCTTCACGCGCTCCGTCTCTCGCGACTCATCATCCACTGGCATACCCACGACATCTACGTCAACACCTAGCAACAATGATACGAATGATGGATCTACCCTTAGTCTGAGTGGCTTGCTGAACAGCCTTGACGGAGTCGCTGCGGCAGAGGGCCGGTGAGTGTTTCGTCACAGAGCTGCGCGGTTTTTGCTAATATTCGCACCCCTTGATCTCAAGCCTGTTGTTTGCCACGACGAACCATATTGAGCGTCTTGATCCAGCACTCAGCCGGCCGGGTCGCATGGACGTGTGGGTGAACTTTACCCATGCAACAAAGTGGCAAGCAGAGGGCATCTTCAAATGCTTCTTCCCCTCCAAGCCTGCCCCCTCGTCATCGACAGGGGCCGCATCACAAGAAACGACGGACGTGTCCCAACAGAACCTCCCTCTTCCCAAACGTAAGGTCCTTGGGCATGCTATCCCGGTTCTCGAAGAGGCTGAGATCGCGGAGCTTGCCAAGCGTTTTGCTGATACCATCCCCGAGGGCGAACTTAGCGTGCGTCTCCATTTGGAATCTGAGTTTGGGTCCCCCTGACACGGGTGCCATCATAGGTGGCGGCGTTGCAAGGATACCTCCTGAAGAATAAAGTCCGTCCAAGGGAGTGTGTGGACGAAGTTGGCGATTGGTCTGTGGATGTCCGAAATTTCCCGAAAGATGGCTGACACGCCTTCCCAGGATCATTCAGGAACGTGAGACACGCGAAAAGCTCAAGAAGGAAAAGGCAGAGGTGCGTGTCTACAACATGGCGTGTGTCAATTAGAGATGGTTGACGTTTCAGCAGCGCGAAGCAAAGGAAAAGGAGGTATGCAGTGACGTCTTGGAACCCCACATCCACACCGACTGACTGAGGGTGCTTGCAGCTGGCGGAGGAGAAAGAACGTAAAGAGGTGCAGTCCCACATCCCATTCCGTTTTTTTTTTTTTTTTGACAAAGCCCCCGTAGAAGGAAGCCAAGGAGGTAAATTCTCGAATCCTTCACAACCCACATGCGCTGATCTGCTTTCCGAATCAAGCAAGAAGAGAAGGAGTCAAGAGAGGTCAGCACAACGTTTTCTTTCCTCTTCTTCTTTCGTGGGTCCCATGCCAACCCCTTCCCTCATACACCCGCAGAAGCTTGAGAAAAGGGACCGTTCTAAATCCAAGAAGGCCCACCGTGCCGAGGCTGCCATGAAACTCGAAGGTACCGTGCCGAGCGCCACCAGCAGCACGAGCTGTACACCCGCCGACGCCGTCATTCCCATACTCTCCAGCGAATCCGCGTCATCCTCGGAGTCGGACATGAGCAGTAACGGGGGCATCGAGGCGGATACGGAGGAAAGTATGATGTCGGAGGAGGAGCCGGATAGACCTGTCGACGCCATTTCTGAGAACAAGGACAAGTGGATCGCCGTCAAGGGTCAACAGGCGTCGTCTTTGGAAACGTGAGCCGCGATGCGGGCCCCCTGCGCGCACACCAAGGCGTTGTGTCGTCGTTCGTCTGAACTTTTTTGGTTGGGTTGGTTGGGCGTGGAAGGGGGGTCGGGACCTGCTCTCCCTCGATACACCTTCCCCGCTCTTGGGGCTTTGTTGCCATTGCGAGTGCTTCCAGCTTGTGGCTCCGTGTCAGTACTTACCAAGTCCAATAAAGTAGCCGTATATTTTGGCAGTCACACACACCCATGCATCGGCGTATATTATCGCATGACCTTTGGGGGCCATCGTCGGGTATCTTAGACATATCCATGTTGTTTTTCCCTTTGCGCAGCACCACTTGGCTCATTTCCGCTGACCTGTTATTTTACAACATGCCGACACCACGTCAGCAGCTAGCGTTTCGAACCCGTCAGATTGAAACATCCAATATCAAACACACATATGTAATAGTCGAAATGAGACAGACACGTTCTATAGCGGTTTCAAGTTGACGTCAGAGAGCGTCTTGAAAGCCTCCTTGTACGCATCCAAAAGCGCCTTCACTCTCGTCCGCTCTGCGACCAGCGCTTCGTCCTCATTCAACAGCTCCGCAAACAAATCGGGCCTGTACAACGTCGCCACCAGTCGATTCTGCACTTCTTTCGTCGAGTAATTCACCAAAAAGTGCATGATCGCTTTCGGGACGAGGTCTTGAATGCTTTGCCGAACGATCGAAAAGTACGAGGCGATCAAGGACCGGATGAGCGACGTTTCCATCTCTTCCCGTTGTGTCATTTGCAGACCACTGTCGGACGACGAGACCTGAGAAAAGCCCATTCGATCAGCCATGACTCCCTAGGAAAGGACCATGTGCTCGACACTCACAGCCTCTATGTGTTTACCCAGGCTTCTCATATCATAGGCCGTATTGTTACCGTCCAGCGTGCGTTTGCCGGCCATCAACCCAGTGGGACCAGGCGTATCTGCCATTGACACGTCTCGACCCGTTGACACTGGAGCTCGCTCGAGGCTCGATCCACCAACCGGACCAGGTCCGTTCTGGCCAAAAAAGTAATTCAAGAAAGTCTCCCTTGCGGAATGAGGCGATGAGCTCAGTACGTTTGGATGAGTGTGGGATTGCGTCGATGGGAGCACGGATGAGTGCCGGGGACCATGATGGGGCTTTGATGAGAACTTGGCGGAAGTGCCAGAGGATCCCATGGTCCGCGCTCGATCGTGGACTGTCGAGGACACAGAACGCCCGTCTCGAGAAGGAACGCCGTTCACACTGGTCGGTTCCTCGGTAGAGGATTCATCCCCATCTTCAGCCGTCTGAGTGCCATTCGTTAGTTCAGTGCTAACCGGCTAGCGTAATCCAGAACCGGGATTTTGTAAATGAGTCACATGGATCACACTTGGCATCAGTCGGAAGGCTCATCATACAAAAGGTGGCTGGAACTTACACCTGGGGTGATTGTTTGTTTGGGAGTTTGAGATGTCGCCGTCTGTGCGGCTACCGCAGACCCCGAGATGAACGCGGGATGATTCGTGTTGATGTATGCAGCCTGGATCTCGATGAGGCTTTGTGCATACTCCGATGTGGGACCGAGGCGCTCGCGCAAAAGTTCCGATACACATTCAACCAGTTGCGCATGAAGGCGAGGGAATCTCTCTAATTCCTGAGAGCGAACATCAGAGATATAGAACAATGTGCTTTGAGAAAGATGATTAAATCGCCTACCGGACTTGTACAATTATGGCAGAGTTTAACAAGTTCCTCATAGACAAGTTCGACGCAGCGGAGGCTGGGTGCTTCTAGTAGTTTAATCTGGGGCTTCACCAACAGATCAAACGCCGCTTCGGGGACAAAAAGGCTGGGCCGTGGACCTGTGGAGTTCCGGATTGCTGTACGAATGTCCTGATTATCCAAGCCTGCTGTGGAATCTATCGAAGCAAGCGCATGGCCGAACACATCATTGAAGATGTAATATATCCGTGCACCACCTGATAACTCCTTAGTGGACATATCGACTTTAGTACCCTCGATGGATGCGATAAAGTCATGGGCAAATTGGTTCATGAGACGCAAGATTAGCGCTCCTTGCTAGCAGACGATAGGTAATTAAGTAAACCATGTTGAAGCTTCAACCCACCTGGTTTTTGTCACCGAAGATTGCAGCGTCACCAAACGAGTTAAGCTCTTGCTGTGCTTGACCCATCAGCGTGTTCAAACGCGCCTTCATATCAGGGAGTTTCTCCCGTATGTGGTTTATCAAAACCTACGTAGACTGTGGTTGAAAATCCACAGCAAATATCATCATCATCCTCACACACCTGATTCAGCGTCCGAGCAAGATACTTTGTCCCGTTCTTATGTGCAATATTTCGATACGCGGCATGGTTTTTGAAGAACTCAGATTCCGAGTCGAGAGCATCCGTCATGCTCTTCTCAGAGATGATATCCTGCTGACTTCTGTTGACAACGCCAATGAAGCCTAGTTTGAGGGGATATACGCGTCCAGTCAAGATATCGAGTGCGTTCGTTCCGGCATCCATGATGTCAAGCTTCGTCAGAACACCTATCGTCCGACGACCTTGGGGGTCAACACTTCGTCCAAGCTTCAGTGAATCCGAGTTGGCAAGGTCAACATTGGCGGGAGAGACAGCAAGAATAACACTTTGAAACATGTCAGATACAAGTAGGAAACGGGAGCCATCTACCCACCTGTTTGGTTTCGAGATATACTCCGTGACTAGGTTTCTGATCTGGCGTTCAATATCACTTGGTTGGTCACCCACCGGTATCTTTGGCGCGCATTAACTCGGATACGGGAATATACCATAACATATTCACACCTTTGTCAGCCCCGGCAAGTCTACCAAGGTCAAATCCAGGACAGTTGGACTATATATCCGGAGTGATATCGGTAGTCGGCTAATCCCTTTGTTCTGCCCTGCAACACGGAACGTCTCTTGCTCAATTTCCCGACGAATTTCGTTGAAATCGGTGAAACGCTTGTCAATGTGAAGGAACTGTGCCCATTCGGTGTAAGCGGGTGAACTTGAGGAGGGATCCGGAACGGGAGTGTGAATGAGTTGGAGAACGAGGGGTCTGCGTGTGACGATGCCTTGACCACGAGGGAGGAAATCTTGTCCAACGATGCTATGCGTGAATGTAACATCAATGGTTGAGAGTGAAGACAAAGGTCGAGACACACTTCTCCAGCACACTCGATTTACCCGCTGACTGGCTACCCACCTGAATGAAGATCAGGGACAGCTTTGCCAGAGTACGAAAAACAACTCACAACCACTAGCTGGGGCATGTCCAGCTCGCCACCTGGGCGACATAAAATCACCCGCTGCCCAAGAGTACGAATATGACTGCCGGTACACACCGAGATTGTGGAAAGTGTCCTGAAGACGATTTACAAGCTTGATGAGGTCCGAGTCCATCTTTCTGACGATTCAGCTACGCAGTTGAGTTGGAGACGATGTTGGCGGGAAGAACGAATACTTTATACTCTAAACGCGTGCTGAGATTTACCCCGAACAGGCGCACCAACGCGTCGTCACGGCACCTTGCTTTGGCCCTGTTTGGTCTTATGGACCCGTCTACTGCACTGAATAACAAGTAATATGATAGAAAATCCTGTTACAAGCAACCCTTCTACCACAATCTAGCTATTCACGACCTGGTGTCTATTCAGATCGCCTTTGCTTTGACCAGGCCTGGTCGCAGAAAGGTGCATGAGGTAAGAAAATGCATGATGATGATGAAATTACTCACGGTCGACCTCTGCAATGGCATTGGTGAGGATCTCTTTCTGCGCCTTCTCATCCTTGAGGTCAGTCAGGACTTTTGTGATAACGCTCTTGGCGAGTTCAGCCTGTTCGCTTTCCTTCTGCTGTTGCTCGTAGCGGACCCAGCTGTCAAGAACAGATTTAAGCTCGCCGGCCAATGCAACCTTTTGACGTTGCACGAAAGCCTCGTTTTCCAATTTAGCAGTCTCCTGCAACACGGAGAAAATACATTCAGACTAGACTGAATCTATTGTAATAAGGTACCAACTGACCTTTGAAAGAGCAAAGAGACCCTCCGTAAGAGAAACGACGTCTTTCATCTGCTCAACTGAGTCGATGCGGTCCTTGACTGCTTGTGTGTGCCCGGCGCGTGCATCATTAAGGACACCCTTGATACGTTCAATGTGGCCGTTTGCCCAAGATTTGTACGGTTCTTGGATTGCCTGCAAGGCAGTCGAATATATTCGGCAACAATTCTGACATGGTTCTAATCCACATACCCGATAAATATATGCGAAGAGGATGAAAGTGCCGACTGCCACGACTGTTTCCTCGTTCACAACGTACATTTCTTGGGAGATAGCAGTGGCGAGGAGACCGGTTCCAAGGAGAGCTGCACCAGTCTTGGTGATGAGGCCGGGAGAAGAGGGAAGGTTATTAATAATTTCGGAGGCGCGCTCTGCTGGTGGTGGCGGGTTGGAGCTCATCGAACGACTGCATGGATGGCGTTACTCTGTTTTATTCATGAAGTGAAGGCAGATTGACATACGCAGAGATGCCCCGAGCCACTGTTGGCACCGCGCGTGCTCGGGCTATCGATGTGAACCAGTTATGGTGCTGGGTAGAAAGGTGATGCGACCAAACACTCACCCGACGCCTTGAGGGAGTTAAGGGCAATCCTGGACGCCATGAACAAAGTAAAAGACGGAAAATGTGAAGAACCTGTCCTCGTCCACCAAGAGCACTTGCAATACCGTGAGAATAAAAATATTCCGGCTTTCCACGAGGAAACCAGTATTATGTAATCACACCAAGTGTGATCGTCCACTACACACATTGAATCAAGCTGTTCACAGATTTTGCATTTGCTCCCTACACCAAACATCTCTATTGAATTACATTTTGGTACATATGGCAGTACAATACTCACACGGATGCTCAGAGTGCGACGTTCGTTCGTTTGAACGTTGAATGATCACTGCCAGTAGCCTCTCCAGACATCGGATCTGTGGACTCATCCAAGAAGGTATGTCATACCTGCCGCACCACAGACAGTTGACAGCATCACTCCACACTCTAAGCATGTCACGCTTATCATCAAACGTATTGCGTTAACATTCTCCGTCAATCATCCGCTCGCGCTACACCGTGTAACCAAGTCTGCGCTGGCAAGACACGGCTGTAGTATTGACGAGCTCGCGGCACGACATAGCGACGCTGCAAAAGCATGAAGTCGGCACGATTTTCAGGCTCCGCACTAGCGTCTTTTCTCGCACCAAAATCGACCTACCTGAGCGCCTTGCATATTAAACGAGTGTCAGCGCGCGCGAAACTTGTAAAGGCGTGGCTTCATTTATTCACATTAAAACGACAACTTCCTCGCATCCCGGAGGACCCCTGGGCCCGGTCGAGAAAACTTCTCTGCTCACAGAATCAATTGCTGGTTGCGCCAAAAAAACAGAAGTTCGGACATTGAATTAGGAATTCGCTAAGCCGCCGCATCGGCTGTTCGTACTCTCGTTGCTGGTCCACTCGGAGTTCGTGCCGCACTTATCAAATGAGTCGGAGATCAACATGCCTAGACTCAGATCGGAAGATTCAGATCTACTACAACCTTTCTGCGGTTACTCACCATGGTTGTATCTCGGCTCAGGGATATATAATAACATGTAACGCCATCTCTCACAAACGGTACTCCCCGGCGTTATAAGGGTGTTTGTCTACACATGGAGAACACCCTTTTTCTAGATTTCCGTTCCATGCACTGTGAAGAACAACTGTTGTCATTTCATGTCTACAAAGTCGGCGGCTTCCTCGGTGATGATAAAATCGTCAAAGCACAAGACAAAATTACAGATATGTGAGTTCGTCTTTCCCATCTTCTTCGGTTTGGGCGCAGTCATACAATGACCGCTGTTGTAGGTATTACCTCAAAGGGAGCCGGGGCGACACGCAATGGCAGTTCACCCTGCATGCTGACGGACCCAGTGGAGCTCTCGTCTGCAGAGTTTCCTCCGCTTATACGGGGCCACCGATGATCTGTGGCCTATTCCCAGGGCCAATGTTGGTCAACATCACCTCTGAACGACGGCCGATTCATATAGAGAGACGACGTGGCACTCCTGAAGGCACCCAGTGGTTTCGAGGACCGGACAATAGAGAGTATCACTGGCGGACCCGCATGCATCTGTGGCGGAACGAAATGCAGGTGCGCTCCGATGTTCCGAAACGGATTCTGTGGAGATTATCACAGATTGCCAACCCGTTCTTCCAGTGTCTGGATACAGAAGGAGAGATCATGGCTACTTATCGTGCCACCGCGATTGCAATATCAAAGGATGGCGAGTTGCATATTTATCCGGTATGGAATCGCATCCATTTTTTCTCAGCATGCTGTCCATTCACACATCGGAATTATAGTCGGGTCGATTCATGACCGACCTCCTTGTTGCTACGAGCCTTGCAATACGAACACCGGACCATTAGAATGGAAAACAGTGGATCAATCGATCCTTTATCGGTGTGACGGATGGGCTCAGTTGACTTCCAAATATTGGTATCGACACCCGTCGCATGACCTCACTGCCACGCGCAAGGAGTCCAAATTAGGTTGTTTTATGGAGCCGTCTCAAGCCATGAAACGGAGTAAAGTACTCCCATCCTCTGAACCTTCGTTTGACAGGTCTCCACCGACCCAATCCGGCACCAATTCAATATTGGCAGATCCATAAAATCCGGTCAATGCCGATGCTTCTACTGTCCCGCCTCACTTGGGACAGCGTTGCTAAACAAAGGAATCCTGTGTCACTAGTTTCCCGGGACAATGCTATGGAATGGTTAGGAAGCTTTGTCTCGTGGACCTGTTCTAGATTGTATATCTTGCCACTACCCACATATAGACCCCGAGTAGCGAACCATACACCGTCTTTCTCCCTTACCAGTGTTGCAAATTTTCTCAAAGAATTAAGAATGGCACTTCAGTAGCTTACCTTTCTGAATTCAGCATAGTACGGATGGATGCACAACTCTCTCAGCTATTTTATGTTTCCTTGGGGGGTGATTCACTCGGAGATTGACCCAGTGGCAGTGTTTGGCTAGAAACAAGGTCTTGTGAGCAAATGCCAATTTTGAGTCCCGAAAATATCACTAGTACTGCTGAATGGCATGCAACATGTACATATTACCTTGCTGGAGGCAAGGTCATATGATGCGTCTGCCAATAATCAACAATCGCAAATAGCCCCTTAATTTTGCAGCCTAGTCGCGGGTTTCGTCTGCTGTCTTTGAATGAATAACAAAACCGAGTCTTGATGTACACTATTGATACAGTCTGAGTAACTACTAGTTGCGTGTCTACGATTACATTTAAGACCTGCTCAGTGCTGGAGTTGATTGAGTTTCGGGGGATGAGTTAAATGTGTCTAACGGATGTTTGGCAATCTACTCCGGCCCTTCCATTGCCAGCAAGGTCACAGTCGGCACAGCCGACCCTAGTGATTAGCATTTATATGATATTTTGCCAAGGCGGAGACTGAACTACGCCGTGGCACAGTGTGTTGGTCGTATGTTTTATTCTCGCTGTCATTCAGCTTTAGATCTCTTGGAAACAATGTAGGAATTCTGTGATGTTCAAATGGTAAGTTAGCTATGTGTGGGTGTGTTTTGCGGGTACAGTAGTTGTATTCTAGGATCTCTCGGATCCTTTGCAGCTGCCAGCATGATATCCACTAGATCTACAAGTACTTTTTCTTCTCACAGAAAAGATGGAAATCTCATGCACAGCATATAATCGTACTCCTACGAGTGTAACACTGGTATCAAGTAAGATACAGGTATGTTGTAGTTTAAACTCGAGTTTCGCAACTCTCCGTCGGGCCCGGGTTTGCAACTCCAGTAACGTGTCTGGAAATAGGAATGCCAAAACACGAGACTAGGATATATATAAAGCCCTCTTTCAGTCTTGCACGGTTTCGGCGAATCACCCCCGCCTGAGTGCACACAGGAGAGTCACCGCCCAAACTTCTCATCAGACTGCGTCGATGTGAAACCTATCCACACATCGCCGGTAACCGGTGCATCTCGTGTTTCCGGGCCCGTCTTCTCCGCAGGAAATAACCCTAACGCATGCCATGCGTTGTCTATCGAACGACGAGCATCATGACGCTTCGAACGGAGCGGACCACGACGGCCGAGACGTGTCCGTTGTGTTTACACGTCTATCGAGTCGGCGGTATCTGGGGCGACGACAAGATCGTCAGGGGAGACGACAGAAAGACACCCAAGTGAGAGGCATTTGCATTTGGACACATGGTCGTGACAGGTCGTGGCTCGGTTGCTGGGCCGCACCCGCACGGTGACGCAATCCAGATCCTTTTTTTTCTTTTGTTGTTGCAGTCGTCGATCATCGGACGTGTAGAGGTGTTAACCGAGACATGACAGGTATTATTTAAAGGGGACCCGGCTTGCAGCCAGCTGGCAATTTGCGCTCCATGTTGGCGGTCAGCACGGCGTCCTGGTCTGTCATGTCAAGTCTCCGTATCTCGGGCCGCCGTTGTTGGGAACCGATCCAAGTCCCATGATCATCACCATGGGTCCGGAACGACATACTGTCGAAGTTTATCGCGGGAACGATTCCTCTGATGGAACTTACTCGTTCAAGGGCCTCGACAACGACGAGTACCGTTGGCGGCCGAGTTCACGGCTGTGGGGGAACAGAATTGAGGTATGTACGTGGATGGTCGTATTGGAGAAGATGACTGAGGGTCGAGTATCTTGGCTTTTGCTTTGCACTGACAGTGCCTGAACTCCCAGGATCAGGTTGTGGCGACTTACCGCATCACGTTTTTTGCGATATCCAAGGACGGAGAGCTCTGTATCTATCAGGTGTGAGAAATCTGTGCAAGTCAATTTGTTCGTTTGATGAGCTTACTGGGAGGGTAGCCTGCCTGGTCTATGGCGGACCTTCTCGTTGCAACTTGCCTTGCTATGCGGACGCCAGATCACTAGACCTGACCGACCCTTTCTCCGCTATTCGTGGTGGTTTAGAGCTTTCCTGTTCTGTTACTGGCGTCACTATAAGTGGCACATGCATAAACTACTCTCGCTCTCCTTAACCCACCATCAATAGCTCAAGATCGGAAAGCACGCATGCACTGTTCAGTAAACCCAGTTCATCTGAGAATCACGTAATTGACAAGAATCAGAGCGATCGTGTTCAAATACAGGACTTCAACTTGCCGCCTAACTAACCTAACGTCCTGAACGCCATCACCACACATGGCGAAATGTCATTCCCCGAAAAGTTTTCCCCGGCTCGAATAAGGTTGCAAGCTGACCATCGTCAGTGCCATTCTTCGCTGCTGACTCGAGAAGACTGCGTCGCATCGCCTGCACTTCTTCCATCGTAAACGTGAGTGTGTCATTCTCGAACTGATCCCCACGAAGGAGCCGCGCAGGATCGCCGTTAACCTTCGGGGAGTCGGTTTGAGGAGCCAAGCCTTTGATCACTTCTGTCGAATCGTCGGAACCCTCGACTTCGTCGCTCGACATCCAAGTCTTGTCATTCACTTTCAGTCCATCCTCGGACCACTCGCGCAAGCATCGTCGTGCAGGGCCAGGACCATCACCATCCTGTGCTTCTGGTCGTCGGGGTGAGACCATATACACACAGACTTGAGCGTGATTCGCGAAGCTGATCTTCTTTGGCGCCTTGACCTTATGATCGGTGGGTTTCACAACCGACAATATCATGCCCGTGTCTCCAGAATTCGTGGCGTTAGCCTGCGGGAAACGCCAACGTCTGGTGGGCGGTGGTAGATTGGTAAAGTCGATCGTACGGGTAGGTTTCGAGAGATGTTCGTCTACAGAAAGGCGTCGGTATGTTGCGGGCAGACTTCCGCAAGCGGGAGGCTGGTCAGGTGGGTCGGGCGACCGTACCGGGGTCATATGACTCGGACCACGCAGTGTGCCGGCCACCGTATGCTGACTATGTTCCCCGCTAAATCCGTCGTCGCCCCTCGAAGTTTCGTGAGGATCCCAGAACCAACCGAGAGCCGACCCTTGCTTCGTTTCTCTGCCAGATCGTCCACCCTCGGGGCTAAACGACGGATTGAACCTGAGCTTGCGTAGCTTCCTCGGCCGCCGTGGCATACCGTCTTTATCGAATCCAGAGAATACGAAAGAACCGCTCGGGGAGTCAAAATAAGCTTGTTCTCGCTTGCGTTTTCGTCGCATGCTTGTCGGGGTACTCGGGGTGTCAGAGGTTTGGACGGGTGTTGGTCCAGATTCGCCAGACTCGGTGTCGGTGGATCCGCCCGGGTCGGACAACGGGACATACATTGATGGTACAATGTTAGTCAACTTGTAAGGGGGTCCGGGAACGAACCTGTCTGTTGAGAGGAGGAGCATGTCAAAGTTAGGCATATATAGAGGAAATAACACCTGTGCAACACGATGACTGCATAAAATGGCCTACCGTCGAGAATATACTCTGCAATGGGTACTTGAAAGGCTTCGTCGACGCAATGCACGATCCACCCTGCGTGGATCACCTATAACATAGCAAATCAACGTTGTTGTCAGCGCATACACTCAACCATATCTCGTGTCCGACACCGTGTATGCGCACCATAACAGACTTGGCAAATAACTTCGTTACCCATGGGTCTGAAGGGTCTGTCGCAAAGAAATACCGAGCTCGCACGTCCAAGGTCGTTCCTGAGGAAATCTCCCCTCCGTGTGCCACTTTTTAGATATTAAGCCCGGGTCAGGCTATTTCCGCCGCTGCTTGACACCTACCCCATTTCTCTGTGAAAGTCTTCGGGACACGATTGCTGAAATATGCTGTGATACACCGTTTTGGTGCAAATGTTGCCCATGCATTGGAGTGCTCACCAGATCCTGAGAATAACGAAGCCTCGGTGGATTTACTGGAGAGATTGGTTGTCCGGATACCCATCATTTTCTTCAATGCATTAGACATGGAGACAGTTGTTGAGAGTGATTAAGCGAGGCAAGTGGTTCAAGCGTAGGAGCAACAAATTCAAGTTCCGATTCTGATAAGAATCCGAGCTTCGCAGCCTGAGGAACTTGAATCTAACTGAAGTACAGTAGTTGTATGATATATCTCGTTTATCGGTCGCAGAACTTGAGCTCCTTTGGAAGGCTGACTGGGAGCATAAAGTCCGACGATAGACTCCACTTTTCGGTGAGTCGCGCTCTAAGACGGCAATCTCAAGGGCCCCAGAAACGAGCCTGTTGTTATGCTTCCTCGGGCTCCCAGACCCAGACGCATACCATAAATCATCTGAACGTCGAATATACTCCTCGACCAATCTGGACTTGCATTTTCAATTACTCCGGTCTGTCTATTGACCTCGGCACTAAGTAAGTGTGGGCCATCTGAACGGGCCTTTAATGAGTCCGCGGAGGTGTTAAGTTCGAAAGGTTGGCCCGTGATAGAATTCGGGCTAGAATGTATGCATAATGTTAGGGTCAAAACACGTTCGAAAAAAGGGCAACAAAGATATGCTAGGGATAGGGCGCACCTTGGACTCTACCGTCGATGAAGTGGGCCAGGATCCATGAGTGGGAGTGGCCAGCGTGAAAGACCCATGGCCAACATGTAGTACAGCACACTGGATATTCACAATGATGGTCATCGAGCCATTACCATGAACGCAACCCCAGCTACAACTTCGTGAGAGAGAAGCGACAGCCTGAGGACATACGGCGGTCGTCCTCAAGGATCCTGAGTTTGCATCCTCACAAAAAAAAACTCCGAGTGTACAGAATGGCACCTTGTTCATAATGACGCGTCCTCGGAGACACCGACAACATTGTAACTGCTGGTATTGACACGAGTGAGACCGCAAACTAGCCGAAGATTCCGCCATGCACTGGTACTTAGTCCTAGTCAGCACTGGTCGTGTGCGCATCAAAGCACGAACATGCATGGCACACACTATGAAAAAGAGTACGACGTCGAACATGTTTGAATCACAGCTTGGAAATGTTGGGCATGTAACCCTCGTAGTGCATCAAGAATGGGGGAGGTTCCCGAATCCCGACATTATTATCGAGGCTGAGTTGTGTGGGGCTCGTTGACATATCAGGTTATAACTCCCGAGACGCTCGTTTCATATGACTCTGTGGTGTCAGACTACTGTATACGCCAGCTGGACAGCACACACAAGACACCGGTCCTAGTACCGAAAACGACTGCATCAGAATCGCCAAGGTCCTGTTTCACCGCGTTATTCAAGTCTATCCCAGGCCACGACTCCTTGACACCGACCACAGTCGAGTGGCAAGCAATGGACGCTAACTCGCTCACTTCAAAGGCACCTCACCACCCCGTCGAAGAAAACACGAGAATCAAGGTACAATTTGGTCGATTATTTTCTGCGATGTCGGTGACTCTCACAGTACATACATTGTCCATCCTCGAAAATTGAACAACATTCAACGTCTCCTCCCAACATTGTCCTGCCCGGGCTCCCGCTCCCCAGCGTAGTGGCCTGCGATACAAAGAAAAGTTCGTCTCAGATCCATTTTGGACCCCATTCGACTACAAGCTCATGTATTACGCAGGTTCCAGACCCTTCGTGAAAAGTTTGATCAAGTCAGTGCGGTACGTCGGTTTATTTCGCTTCCTTAAATTCACCAATCAGCCTCACGCCGACGAATAACCATACGCACTGCACGCTTCCCTCTTGAACGTTGCAACACAGCTTCATGACGAATACCAACGTGACCTAGAACTCGCAAACACTCGGATACGGAAACTGCAGTCGGAGAACGAGTAAGTATCTCTATGCTTGCTTCGCATCATATTTATACTTATGAGTCACTCGTCATATGGTCACACCTAGTCTTCTTCTCGATGCCATTAGCATCACAGTGCCCGCCACTCCGTCATTGATGCACCTCATTCGCCCATCCCCAACTGGCACTTCCTCCTCGGTGCCAATAACGTCATACACGCATCCTCCTCCTCCTTCACATCCCCAGTCCGTTCCGATGAATGGGCATGGGTATGACCATGCGAACGGGAGGTACCGTGACCGTGCTAGGGACTATGATCGATCCGAGGTGGGCTTCAATCTGTCGATTCGTACCATTGCTCCAGGTTGTTTTACTGATAAGATGAATCCCGTGGACCAGTCAAATGACCCTTCTCCCCATGAATCAAGCGCCAACGGACGATCATCATAGGGTTTTCTGGTTTGTATCGTGTATACCATAGGGTTTTTTTGGTGTTTCTCAAGCTTGTATGATGATCAAACAGAAGTAGGAGATGCAAACTCATGATGTGCATTCATGGGGATCGAGGAGTTGGACATCTTCCGCTCTTTGGTATGACTGCGTCTCAGTCAACTTTGGCATTCGACATCACATAACAGGCATGATTTAGATTACTGTGCTCCTTATGGAAATCGAATCTAGAACTGCTCCGAGTCGTCACATACCCCAGTGTCGATGTTTTTGATCGGCCCGTGGAACCACGTGCGTGCAGACACCACCCATGACATCGACGCAAAGATGAATACGCCCATGATGATCACGACGGTATAGTCTGCGTACATTAGCCCTCGCACCCGTGCACAACGATGTCACTCACTCATGCCTTGCGCACCCGTCGTTTGGGCCGCCGGGAACAAGAGGAGTACGACGATGAAGGCGACCCACGACACGGCGATCATGCCGACGGGCATGTACCATCTTCCGAGCGTAAACGGCCCTGGGGAGAACGTGTTCCGCCCAGAAGTAATCCGAAGAAAGATGGGCGTCGCATACGATACATACAAGCCGATCACGGATGCCCTGGAAAAAAAAGGGTTGATCAACACGCTTGCGCCGAAAACTGCGTTCCCTCCTCTAAAAAAAAAAGAAATGGAAAGAAAAACTGACCCAGCGAGCGAGGATAGCGCCGCCGCAGAGAATCCGAGAAGACCACAGATCGCGGCGGAGACCATCACGAACCATACGGCGTTCACCGGCGTTTGCGTGTGCGGGTTGATTTTCTTCCACCAGCGCGAACCAGGAAGAGCGTTGTCTCGCGCGAAAGCGAAGATAACGCGGGAGGCATCTACCCCTTGAGCAGCCCCTGTCACGAACTAATGGCGTGCAGTAATAGACCTGCGGCGTCACTCCCATATGAGGGTTGTCTTACCTGTACAACGATGATGAGACTCCAGACCGCCAACATGCCCTGCTTCCCTAGTACGTCTAAGAAGAGTTGGCCCATCGGCAAAGGCAGGTTCGTGGCGAGAAGCGAAGAGACGGATGTCGTCGCAAAAGATGCTGTGATAAGTAACAGCCATCCGAGGATTTCGGTGCTAGCCACTCCGAGGATGATGGCAATTGGCGCACTGCGTTGTGCATCGGCGACTTCCTCCGAAATGTGTGCAGCAGAATCGTCTGATACGTTTTTCAGAAACAGATTCAGGACAAGAAGGTGAACACTTACAGCCTGTCAGCGTCCACATCGGCGCTGTGAACGCCAGCAAGAATGCCCAGCCATCTGATAAAGATGAGCGATCATCCACTTACCACATGCGAGGACGACATACCGTTGGCCCAACCGGTGTTGTTCTCGAACGCCGTAAAGGCATCTTTCGTTGATACCTTGTTGTCACCGGAGCACACGAGTAAAGCAACGATCGCAGCAACAGTAGTCCCCCCTTCGCTCATGATTCGTCACTAAAAAAAAAAGTCGTTCCGGAAACTCAGATCAGACACACCGTTCACCATGACATAGAAGAGGTTGAGTCGGGCAAGGACGTTCGTCGCCGCTGAGCAAACGAGACCATGACAAAATAGGATTGCCAGCAGAATCCCATACGTCGCGCCTGGGCTCGGCACGATAGCCCCGTTCGATCCCACCGTGATGGCGGACGTGATCATCTGCGCGCTGTGGGGTGTATCGTCAAACTCGTGCAATGACAGAGCAGCGTGGATCAGACCATGTAAAGTCAATCGAGCACACGAGCGTTACCTGACCGGTGATGTTAGCCCATCCCGTGATCCAGCTAGCCAAAGCGGCGTATTTCGGGGGAGCGAGCTTGGCAGAGAAGTAGTAAAGCCCGGCAGATGTCCTGATGTCCGAGTCGTTTCAGAATACGATGTACAGTCGATCCTTTCGACTCACGGCATAGAAGATACGAGCTCGGCCATGGAAAGGGCGACTGCCATCACGAAGAAACAAGGGATGAACCATCCCCACACCATCCCGACATGACCACCTGGTCACTTTTAATATCTTTATCTTGCATCATCCACGTACGGCAGGAACACACCTGAGACGAGCGGAAACGAGAACGTGGACGTGACAGAGGCGATCACACCCATGATCGAGACTGCAAACGCAATCGTTTCTAGCATCTTGATGTCACCACGTCAGATCACGAGTCCCGCCGTCAACAAGCCTGAATTCCGCACCGAGAACTCGCGCTTGAACTCGGCCTTGTAACCGAGCTTTGCAAGCAGCTCATCGTCCGCATTGTGAAATTTCGGAGACCCCTCGTCTACCGCGAGCGTCTCCACCTTGACGTGAATACCAACAGTTTTTTCGTCCTTGGACATCCTCAGAGATCAGATAGAGATAGAAGCAAGGGGAAAGAAGACGATAGGTATGATTCTCACCGGGTCTATCGGGTTTCTGACATTTTTGTATCGTAAGGGAGATAAGGTTGAGGGCAACAACCCAAAGATGACTTTAGTCATACCTCTCTTATCTCGGGCGCAACGGACTTTGCGCGTTGAGGGTCACCTTCACGTGGTGAAGAGACAACGGAGCCACAGGGCGATGGATGATAAGGAATTGTTCAACTACCATCCCTACGAAAGCAGGAGCTGGATGAATGGGGACGGAATTCCTGATATCCCACCCAGCCCGCCCACTGACTGGTGTGCCCCAGGGGTCATCTAAAACCTGAGCGGGCAAAGAGAAAAGAAGTGGCCAAGACTTACGAACCTCGGTCGTCAACGCGTCATTGTCAGTGAGAGTCTCAGTGTCGCGTAATATCCCACGTCGTCCGCGTATCGCGTCCGAATCTTCTACAAACTGAGCAGACAAAGAAGATGTGGCTGAAGACTTACGACACTGAGCTGTCGCTCGTTGTCACGTACTTATGAATCATGGGAATTTCAAAGAAGGATTGATATGATGTTAGAGAGGTTCATTCATATATGTTGCATGGCAGCTGTCAAAGTCAAGGTTTACTCGTACACTAGTAGAAAGAGAAAGTTAGCTTACCTAAAGGGGAGGACTATCTGGGATCGTTTCCGAACTCATCTGAACCTCTGTTCGGGCGGAGATCGAACTGTGCTGAAGCAGCCAAGCTGCAAACCATCTCTCACACCCACCATTGACACTTGCTATGACTTTGAATGTTCATGTCTACCTGTCCAGTCAAGTTGCATCCACCACCAAATGGATTCATCCTCTCTCCATCCTGTGTATGAAGGGTGAATCTTTTGATACCAAAAGATATCAAAAGATCACCCTTTGCCCATTCAGATGCCAGAATTGGAGAAACAGAACAAGGAGAAAAAACAGAGTGCTCATACAATACAAAGTTCTCAGATGCAATGATTACAGCCACTGTAAACAAGGTACCTGAACCTTGGCTGCTCATCTACTTTTGAACAAATCCCAACAATGTCTATTGATATGATCACAACGAGGAAATAACGCCACTACAGAGTCTTGCTCCTTTTTTCCCGCCTCCCACTTCACTCCTACTCAACAATCTCCACATAATTCGCTAACACCAGACAAACGTCAGCACAAGAAAAAAACCTCCACACACACCGCACAAACAAAAACATACCTGGGAACATACCCACTTCACCCCTCGGATTCTTACCCTGCCACCATCCCTCCCCAACCTCTTCAACCTCCGTGATGCGCTCGCCTTCACGGAAAGTGACTTCATTGTCTTCTGCGGCGTCGTAACTAGGCGGTTGGAGTAGCACGTAACGTGAGCAAAAGAAGGGCCAAGACGAGGCCGAGAGAACGACAATACTTACTCGTAAAGTGCCACGGCGATGACACCTTCTTCGACTGCAGGAGGGGGCGGAGTAGGGGGTGCCGGTGGTGCGACGGGCTACATAAAACCAATTCAAACTGTGTTCAACGACCGAGAACCCGGAAGGACATACCGCAACAGGTGCTGGTGGTGGCGGGGGCGGCGGTGGTGGTGGTGGTGGTGGCGGTGGAGCCTCCTCTTCCGGTACCTCCTGCGCTTCCGGCGTCTCGATGAGTTCCACATAGTTTGCTACACCCATCAGAGATATACTCCAAATATTCGAACCGGGGTACATACCAGGGAACAATCCCGTCTTTTCACCACCCTGCCCAACCCCACTCCACCATCCTTCAACGACTTCTTCGATCTGTTCGATCACCTCGCCTTCGACGAGGCTCATCTCATTGTCTTCCGCAGCCTGACGAGGAAACGTAAACATCGACGTTCAATAGGACAGCCGGCGATCGCGTTGGAAGAACAAGTACCTCATAGTCGTATACAACGACGGCACAGATACCTTGACCACCTTGAGCTTGAGCAGGAGCAGCTGGTGCGGGTTCTGGTTCTGGTTCTATGCTCAGAGATGCGAGCTGTGCAACTGGCGGTGGCGGAGGTGGGGGAGGTGGTGGGGGAGGTAGTGGCTGAGGATAGGAAGTTAGCTTGAAGATAGACAATACACTATGATGTCTCACCGGAGCTTCCTCTTCCTCTTCCTCGACGAAGCTTGGAGGTGCTACTGGGGCTGGCGGCGGCGGCGGCGGAGGTGGGGGTGGGGGCGGAGGTGGAGGTGGAGCCTCATCTTCCTCCACGTCGGGCTCTGGTTCGGGCTCGGGAACACGTGCTGGTTGAGGAACAGGCCGGGGTCTGGAAGTCAACGGCAGCGCAGGCGGTGGAGGTGGCTACCATGTTCAAACATCAGTCTACCAAAGAACATTTTTAAAAAAACAGATACGAACCGGCGGCGTCACTTCAGGCTCAGGCTCGGGTTCGGGTTCGGCCTGTCTCGCCCACGCAGCAGCAGCACCTCCAACGATCGCACCTCCAACCGCTGCCGCGCCGACTCGGCCACCGAAGCGACCCGAGGACGTGGTACTGACCCCCCCTGTCGAAACTGGCGACTGCCACGAAGCAGCCTTGCTTCGTTCTTCTTCTTCCCCAGCCTGTTTCTTAGCGAGAGCCTGTCTCTCACTCCAGGTAAGCTTCTTACTAGAAACTCCAGCAGCGACGCCGGCGCCTGAACGTGGAGGTGGTTGAGGCTGCGTCTGTTGCGCTTGTGCTTCAAACTGTTGAAATGGATTCCTTAATTTGCCTGGGGTTAGCTTGATCGGCGTATATGCAGTTCCCTTGAGGGAACAGTTTCAGACTATTAGTGTCCAATGTTTTCAGAGCACTCACGACTGGCGCGATGCGATCCTCCTCGGCAGGTTTGGTGGGGAGGTTTGACGATGCGACCGGCTCCTGCGCCGGCGGGACGGCGCGTACGGCTGGTGCATATGACTTGCAAACGAATGATGTAAGGTCATGGAGCACAACACCGGGACTCGATGCTTACCGACGTAGGTGCTGGCCGGGGTGCACTCGGAAATCCAGGCGGACGTGAAGCAGCTGGTGGCGGAGGGGGTGGCACTGGAGGTTCATCACCCCAGTCATCATCAGGGACATTCCTTGGCGGTGCCGTCTTCATTAGCGCCGGAACGGGGGCACCAAACACGGGTCGCGGTGCACTCGGGATGGACGGCTTCGCCGAGGGTCTCGAGGACGCTGGTATGGCGCTGCTTGACGCCGGGGTAGTTCGCCGCATTGCTGCAATATCGGGTTTGCCGATCGGGGTATAACTGGAGCCGACGGGCGCGATCGGGTCCAACTTGCGTGGCTTCTCATTGTGTGTAGAGTATTTCGCACCCGATGCCCCTTCCACGCGCTGCATTATGAGCGACGGCACTACGTCGGACTGAATGGGTAGATCAGAGGGGGAGTGTCACATGCGGTTCAAAGAAAGACACAGACCTCGTTGCGCGCGTTGATGACGACATGTGTGCCGCGAAGGAACTTGGCAACGGCACTCGAATGCGTGTGAAAGAGCCCCTTCTTGACCACGGGTACACCATCACCGCACCAGTTGATTTGAACAAACTTTGCTAGTTTGCTCTGCGTATCATCTTAGTACAATTCACAACGCAGAGACAGAATGGAAAGAGCGAACATTTGGATCGATCACTTTGGCAAACGCGTATTGGATTCTGAGGATAAGGATAAGTTTGCTTCCAGTCACGCAGCAGGGTGGGGAAATCACTGGCCTTCCGTCCGAGAACTCTTCCTGTAGTTCTTCGAGACCGCCATCTCCGGTGGACTGCACCCTGAGATCATTCGTACCCTTATCGTAAGTGAAGACCGCCCAGTCGATGCCCTTGCCAGCGACCACGTTCTGGTACGCGTCGTTGATCTCCTTGCTCGACAAATTGACTTGTAGAGACATGAAGCCTGGATGAATCACAGTCAGAATCAGCTAACACGAACGAGCCCGATGCCCCCACCTCGGTTTGCTTATCCAGACACGAAGGATTGGTTTAAGATGCAAGGATGTGCTCAGCCCTGTGCCACAAAGGAAAACCCGCAGCTGATCCGAATCACGTGATCTATGGGTACGACGGTAACTATTGAAGATTGGGAATGTCGTTCTTCCAAACGACGCCCGCAGCTTTCGAGATTCGCATCGCAATAGTCCGAACAGCTCTCACTTCCTCCTTTGTGGCACCATTCCTAATCGCACCTTCCAAGTGCCATCCGATCTGTCGAGGCGTGTCGATGGCGATAAGTGCCGCAATCATCGCAAACGATGTCTCCATGGGAGACGTCGCTCCCATGAAGGCGTACCCATACCCATACGCAAAGCTGGAGACGTAGTACGCTGTGGTCCAAGCCTTAGTGTGCGACATGGACCAGACAGCAGCCAAAGACGCACCGAGGTCAGGATAGATGGCACTGATCAAGGCTTGGGTGGGTTTAGCCGTCTCTCCGTAGGTCTGCTCGAAGTACTCCTTTCCCGCATGGGTGAGCTCCTCGATGGACGGATCCGGATTTCTGTGAGATGGGTCTCGAGCATGGGTACATGGTGAAAATGACCAGAATGGATCTGCATACCGCAACGTTTCCTTATCCTGAAGCGCCGGTGGAGTCGCTTCGTGGAGCAGGATGAGTGCGTTGATGACCTAGTAGGTGGACGCTTGAGACCAGGCAGTGGAGATTTACGTGGAGCGATGGTGGACAACCTTGGGAAATCCACAGATCATGCCAGACTTGAACACAGCGTCGCGTATCTTGCGTGCGGCAGTGAGTCGATCCTCGTGAGATGCAGCGATTGCGTCTAGATCTTTGAGAACATGCTCGAGCACGAGCGGGACGGCTTCGGGGCAGTTGCTCGCGCTGAACGTGATGGCGGCGACGGCGTACCAAGGGCTCTTGGTGTAGGTGGACTTAGCTGGGTACAGCTGCTTGAGACTGGAAAGAAACTCGGGCGTAGCGATGTGAGCCATGTCGGTGATGCTGACTGTTGGTCGCAAACTATGACTATGTTTAGCTGCGGTCCTTCAATAGCCCTCTCCTCGCCGACATCTTTGAAGTCAACGTCTTGGCGAACCCCCATATGAGCTGTGGTCCGCCACCGGATCGGTTCCGTTCACGGCGTCGTTGTTCGCCATCACAAAGTTGCTCCGGCGGCTCACTCGAAGCTCCCCCACTCGGAACACTCCAGCGCTATAAAGTACATTTCGCAGAGATACCCTCTTCGTTTCTGAACCACGAATTAGAATGGTGGCAGGCAAGTTCCGCTTTCGACACCGCTACGCACCCAGTCTCGTGCTCACCAAATTCCCCAGTCGATCTCCATCCAACCGTCGACTTCGTTGCTGGAACTGCCGCAGGTATGTTGCGGACATACTCTCTTTCGGCGCGAGTTTGACCTGTCGACGCTAGGTGTAGTTGGGCTCTTGGTCGCCCACCCTTTCGACACAGGCAAGTCCTCCCAACGGAGTGCCACGTTCTGATATTTCACCCGTACAGTCAAAACCCGTCTCCAGAATCCAACCATCTATTCAAAATATAAATCCACACTCAATGCGTTCGGCACGATCGTCAGAGAAGAGCGATTTACGGGTCTTTACAAGGGCGTTGTCTCACCCCTCGTAGGTAGACTCCATGTTCCTTCCGTCTCATCTGATCTCCTTATTGCTAGGCCGCGTGCGCGTTCATGAACGGCCTCGTTTTCTCATCGTACAAGTTCTTCATGAGGGCTCAGCTCGACGATCCTACGTCGGCTCCATCACTGATGCAAGTGGGTCTTGCGGGCACCGGATGTGGCATAGTGACGTCGTAAGGCTGTGTGCTACGTGTACCGTTCGAACGAAGCTACATTCTTCCTTGCAGGCTTATCGCGAGCCCTACAGAATTAATCAAGATACGACAACAGAACGTGCTCGCCAACGATCCTGCAAACGCCTCTGCAGCCAAAGTCGCGATGACCATCTTCAAACAACACGGCATCCGAGGACTTTACCGAGGCTTGACTGCTACTGCACTCAGAGATACAGGCTATGGAACGTATTTTCTCACGGTGAGGTCCCCCGTTCGAAGGTGGTGTTGATCGATTGACGCATGAACAACGAGGCTATAGTACGAGGCAACGTGTCGATACTTCAAGCCCCCATCAGTCCAGCCTTCGGCGGCCGACCATTCCTCATTGTTGTCTGAAATTGATTTGGAAGCCAGCAGCATGCCTTGGTCGGCGCTCTTCCTCGCGGGTGGTCTGGCCGGAATTGCGGGCTGGGTGGCTACGTTCCCGATGGACCTCGTCAAGACGCGCATGCAGAGCACCGAGCCCAGTCCGACGAATCTGACTGCTACCAAGCGATCAACGGATCCTTATCGCTCGATCCTATCGACAGTGGTTTATTCATACCGCGCCGAAGGCCCAAAGGTGTTCTTTAGAGGCCTTACTCCAACCCTAATTCGGTACGTGGCGTCGACTTATTTGTCTTTCTCTGGACTGCCTGTTGATATTAATCTTCAAGGTCCGTGCCGGTGAACATTGCGACCTTTTCGGTATATGAATCTGTCGTTCACATGTTGTCTTGATCTACTTGTCGCCGGCGTGCGTGACACGGATTGCGAACACTGACAGGCGATGATGGGGAACTTATCACTGTCGCTGATCCGCAGGTCGTATATCATGCCAGGTGGCGTTAAGACCAATGGACGTGCCACAATTCGACTCTTGCGGGTTGCACATTGTACATGGTAAGGCACGACACGCCATCCCTTGCGTCGATTGTAACTACCATCCTGCATGTTATGCACCAAGAAAAAACGTTTCTCTGTGTAGAAAGTGGATCAGATGCTTCGGGGCTTGATGCGCTGTGTGTCTGCGACTTGGACAAATGCGGGATGCTGGATCGTCTCCTAAACACTGTATGTAAAGGCGCAGAGCAGCGATCTACAGTGACGTCACCTTGATTTTCGTTTAACTCTTGGGCGTCATTAAGTCTTCCCTTCGGTCAAGGACACGCTGGTGGTACGCAGTTTGGTTCTGAATCTGCTCGGGGAGTCACCATTCGTTGCTCGGAAGATGGACAAGAAAAGGTCGCTCGGGGTTCCTGTGAGTGTAGGTCCACGGGAGGGTCGACAAATAGCAAGTTTTGTGCAGCAGAATCCTCAGACCGGTGCCAATGCTGGAGGATGGGGAAGGTAAGGGTGAGTGGACGAGTGCTTCGAGGACGGACTTGCAAGTATGATCATGGTTATGGTGGCATGGCACCTTCAACAGCCCGAGTCCCAACAGAAGCAAGCTCATCTCTCGCAAGGTTAATTGAGGAGGTAGAAACTCTGCCGTGACCTGGCAAAGATCGATGAGTGCGGTTCCGAAGTCGGTTGACAGGCCTATGTGTGGCGGTGTTCGCCCAACCTTGTCTTGTAGTACACGTCGAATTAAATGTCATTTCGTCGTCCCCGCTTCATGAGCATCACAGGCGCACATCGTGGTTGCTAGACATGATAAGAGGTAAGGTCGTTGAGATGGTGCTGTAATAAAACGTGCTCGAGGTAGTAGGGTCATACGTAACGTAGACTGGATTCGCGTCGAGAACAAGGCCGTGCTAGTGACTCGGCGAGTTCATTCCCCTGTATTAGCTGAGTGTAGGATAGGCTTGATTTGCACGATGAATCGGAAATGGGTGGTGCTGAAGTGGCGTGCAGTGCGGCGCCGAGTTGGGCTTGTCTTTTTTTTTTTTCTTGCCAGCACGAGCGAGGAACGCGGCAAACGGCGTGCTGAGTTTTGTCGGCGACAATTCGCAATTTCCCATCTGCGGTGCAACGCCTGTGGCACGCCAGCTATCTTCGCCCACCTTCCATCTCCCGACGCTTCCTCTCCCCTTCCTCGCCGTCCCCCACGACGCCCACCACCGTCCCCTCTTCCTCCCCCGCCTCATCCTCCTTCTCTTCCCCCCTCACCCTACCCTGTCCCACACTGCCCCCGCCTCTCCCCATCCAGTCCAGTACACAACCCCGCATCAGTCTGACCGTATACCTTTTCCTCCTCGATTCCCGCGCTTGACCGTCCCCCGTATTCCACCATCCCACACATACCAACATGGCTAATGGCCCCCCAGGATCGATGTCCCTTCCTCCTTCCGACCCTCAGGCTTCCTCCGACCCATCATGGGAGGGCGACAGGATGTCAGTCCCCCTTTATCTCTCTCTATCTCGTCCCCCTGTTCATTCTATCCCAGGTTCAACATCTACATATACGATTATTGCAATAAACGTGGCTTTCGCAAAACCGCTCGAGAGCTCCTCGCAGAAGCCGAGATTCCAGCAGACTCTGCCCCCCCAATCAACGCTAAACAAGGCCTCTTGTTCGAGTCCGTCTCATCCTTCTCTCCTCCGTTTTTCCCCGTTCCAACTCATCCCTCTCCCTCAGGTGGTGGAGTGTCTTTTGGGTCCTTTTCACCGCTAAAAGTAATGGCGCAGGCACGGAGGACGCTATGGTCTACACCCAGGTATGTACACCGACACCTCTCCTACTCTCCCCACCAACCATTCCCGCTCCCCTCGCCAGCACCAAATGCAACAGGCTAACCTCAGGCAGGGATCGAGACCTCTCAATCACCAAATTCCTCAAGTCACCCGTATGATAAATGGTACGCAAAGACCACAAGGCTTGATCCAACACGACTCGCAACTCCCTAACGGTCCCGGTCACTCTTCTGCGCTAGGTAACCCAGCTCAGATGCCATTCCAGATGGTTGGCGCTGGTTCTCAACCAAACGGCATCCCTATGCAATCCACCGGATCTGCTCCGGCGGGTCCAAATCCTCCTCCCTCACAATCCTTTACTGCCCTTATGCCAGGCCAGCGCCAAGGTGCACCTCATCATCGCGGTCCAAACGGCGTCAATGCGTACCAATCTCCAACAATTTCCCATTCCCCACAGAACCAAGGCGGTAATGCTGGCCCAAACCAACAGAATCCGATGAATCACCTCGGTCCGTCGTCTCACATGGGTCACATGGGTCGGGTTGGCATGCTTCCGCCAAATGCAAATATGGGGTCGGTTCCGCCCACACAGACGCCCCCATTTTCGCAGCTCGCTCGGTCTCCCAGCCTACCTGGCTCTCCGAGACAAATGATGCAGCCTAGCCCCTCTCTGATGGACCGTCAGACGCCTGTTAACCCTCACGAAAGCAGTCTCAATGCCGAACTCAGTCGTCTCCCAATAAACTTACTAACCAGCATCAGGCAGGAGATGGGTGTCGTTGATAAGGAGTTGCAGTCCCTTACGTTGGAAGAAAAAGTCATTTCATTTTTTTTCGAAGCCTTGGCTCCGCTATTGACGTGAGTCTTTAGAGTCGTATGGTCAACATGGCTCGGCAGCGAGGTGCGAATCCAGGTATGAGGAAGCCTGGTCCGGGAGGACCGCAAGGTCCTGCAGGTCCTTCAAACCTCGTCCCAGGCATGCAACTCGCCGGTCAACGTCAGCCCGGCCAGCCACAGCCACCTCAACAGCAAGGACCTCAGCAATCACAGCAGCCGCAACCCTCACAGCAACAGCAACAACAGCAGCGAGTAGTGAAGCGCAATAGCACATCGCCAGAAGAAGAAGTACATTAACTTTTTTTCTTGCGTGTTCGTTGATCTGATGGTGTCATAACAGCATGGACAATTGCCCAATAATGAGAGCTCACCCCCAGACAGGAAACGCGTACGCCGTTCTTCTGTCAGCATGGATCAAGTACCCCCTGTCGGATATCCTCATCAACCGCAGCAGCAAGTGCAACACCAGATGATGAATGGTGGCATGGTGCGACCAGGACCAGGACCTATGCCTGGTGGCCCGATGAATAATTTCCCGCCACACGGTCCCCCGGGAATGACTAACTCTGGCATGGGTATGCCAATGGGCGCCCCACAAATACCCGGGAACACGATGAGTCCTGGAATGGGAGGTCATCGAGCGCCGAACATGATGGGGGTCAGTCCAAGTCGAGTCTTTTGTCTCTCCATATTGAGAACCGCATCATCTAGCAACTGCAGTATCATCAAGGTGTTCACGCGGTTACAAAGGGCCTTGCTATGGCGAGTCTGCCAGGAGGCGGAGCGGGCACTCCTACTCCCGGTGAACCTCCGTTCAACCCGGGTCCAGGACAACCACCTTTCCCTGGCCCACAAAATAACCGAATGGGACAAAAGCCCATGGGGATGATGCCACCACCTTCACCAGCGGGCGGTCCTCCGAAGGAGCAGCCCAAGGATGTGAAACCGCCCGGGCAAAATGGCGCGGAGGGTTCGCCACGAAACCAACAGCCACCCAATCCCGCAACGGGTGGACAAGGGCCTCCGAATTCAAGTGGCGGTGCGCAAGTCGGCACGGCACCACCAACGCCGAGTGCGACGAGCTCGAGCATTACTGCGCCTTCACCGTCTGCTGTCGTCAATGGCACGCCGACGATCAACCCGGCGACACAACCGACGACATCGTTGCCTGAAGTCCCTTCAAACTTCCTTACGACCGAGTTTATGCAATCTGTGGCCAGCACGTTGGACGATTTCGATCCGCAATCGCTGTTTAGGCCTGAAGATACGGGTGTCAACTTTGAAGATTTCCGCGAGTGGTTTAATCCGGACGATCTAGATATCAAGTAAATAGGGTGTGTGTGTGTGTGATGAGAAAAGGAACCGGAAGGATGGACGAAGGGAGGGAAAAAAGGATCCAGATCAAGATGTATGAGGGAGAGGCTGATCGATCGTTGCTTTTTTGGGATTCATCATCCATCGTCAGTCCTTTCCCCCCCTTCTATTTGCTTGTTTTGCCTGTGTTGTTTTTTTTTTCTTCATATCTTCCGCTTTGCCCTGCTCCATCTATCGCTGAGTTATGATGTACATACGTACCTTCAATCCCCCCTTTGGCTTGGTCGTATGTTTGTTTGCTTTTTCTTTCATCAGCCCCCACCTCTGCGGAATCTTGTTCTCCTCTCTATCTCCCTGTTTGTTTTCCTTACGCTATTTATGATCAACAAAAGCTGTCGTGCATTCCCGCTGGCAGTGACGGCTGATGGCATGCGTCTTGGCAACTACTCTGTTTCCCCTATTAGATAGTTCACCCTTTTTTTCTTTTCTTTTTTGGTCCGTTGGTTGCGCGTTTGTTTCTTTGCCTCGTCTCTCTCCGTTTTTTTTTGGCTTGTTTGACGGCTCCATATACATGTATGAGTAAATACCATATACACCCCTTTTTTTTGTCCGTCATCTTTCTCACTGCGGCTGATCGGGGATGGGGACTTAGAATAGGAAAAACTCTCTTGGATAAGGCATGCCACAGAAACGAACAGGGATCCCGGGAGTCAATAAAACGACTATAAGCTAGCGACGTGAATGACATGAAGTATAGTCGAACGAAGGGGAAAAAAAAAGGAGGGCGAGCATAATAAAGCAACGAAAAAAAAAAGGGGGGGGGAGAGACCGAATCACATCACGACGTATGCGCGCTCTGCGGTAACAGCTCCACGTTCACGCTCGACACGACCGTCGAGAGGTGGCTCTCCGTCACCATCTTTCGACGCCGTTGACCGACTTTCCAAATGACGTCTTTTAGCTCTTGGACGACCTCGCCGCTTGGGGCCCATCGGAAACGAGCGCCTGGGTCGAGGTCGAGATCGAGAGCAGAGTGACATGCGGATGGCGATGGGGCGTCGTCCGCGCTCGTGCTCTCCCGCTTGGCTCTCGCGCGTTGGATACGTTCTTCCCTGCTCAGCGTACTTCGCTCGCGCGTAAACGCGCCGACGGTACCCGACTCTGCTTCGAATATCTGCTCGATTCCGGGCGGGGGTAGGTGTGTCGCGGACGCTGCCAAGAGGAGGTGCGCCGTCGCGTCGTCCATGCCCGCGCCGAGATCTGGCTCCAGTGAGACAGGGGGTGAAACGGCCCTCAGACCCACTTCGTCGTCGTCGTCGTCGTCGTCGTCGTCATTGTCGTCGCATGATGATGGCGGCAAGACGTCCTCGACGCGATCCGAGTTTTTGGTGCCCGTAGGATCGTCCGGGGGGTCTTCGTCCGTCAAGGGCGTGCGGGGCGTAACGAGGTGAACGAGCCGTTCGCGACCGCGTTCGCATTCACGGAGCGCGAGACCGAGCTCGCGGCGGAGACGCTCGTACGCTTGGATCGCGGGGTGTTCTGATGGCTCCCCAGAGATACCGGTCCCGACGCCATCGCCCCAGGACGAGGTCGAGGGATGGGACGAATGTCCCGGGGAGTGCATCGTCCGCTCTTCTTTCAGCGACGCGACGCACCGTTCGAGTTGTTCCCGTGCGTCGTCCAGTGCCGAGGAGATCGCGTCCACGTGTGATGCGAACCGGGTGAGATGAGACGGCGTTGGTGCAAACGGGACGATTTGCTCCACCGCGTGGGAGAGTGGGAGATGGGTCCGCGCTGGCGGTGGAGAGGCGAGCGAACTGGGCGTGTTGAGCCCTGAAGCACTCTCGGAAGCCGTGTCGTCCACCTTGAGATGCTGCTCCTCGACTTCGTCCAGTACCTCTGACAGTCGTGACGATGCGTCTACGAGCGTCGACGTCAACAGGCTCATCACGGAGCGTACGTCTTCCCAATAGACCTCGTCTTCGTCGTCCTCGAAACGTAATGCCAACAGATGCGAGCATGCGAATCGTTTCGATGCCAACGCGTTCTGCAGCGCGTGGCGCAGTGACGAGAGCGAAAAGGGATGTCGTCTCGTGTGCATGCTGGTGTACTTGGACCCTGGGGACATCGTGGTTCGGCGTTTTGTTGAACTGCCTCGTGTAGGCGACAAGGGCGTGCTGCGTTGCGATAGCTCAAGCGTCCGTAATCCTCCGCCGACACGATGTCGGTAGAGACCCAGCGCGGCGGCGCCAAACGAATTATCTTCTTCATCCTCTACCAGGGATGAATCTGCTGTCACCATCGCTTCTTCTTCTTCTTCTGATACATCTGCGAGTAGCTGCGGAGGCGACGAGGGCACGTTCCGCGATCGCGTACGGGCTGGAGAAGGTGAGGTGGTCCCTGACAGGGAACTCAAATCAGATCTGCGCTTCTCTCGGCGCTGTGCGAGTTGGAACGGAGGTGGAGATCCCGCGAGGGCGAGCGAGACATACGATCCGTTCCACGTCGACCGCTTCTTCATGCGATCCGTCAGAGGAGTAGCGCGAGGCGACGGGCCTGGATGTGAGAGCGGCCGATGTGAATCACTGCTGGGAGTAAATGTCGATTTTACAGGCGATGGCGGTGCATACATCTCGGCGAGCTGTGCTAGTTCGGGGGGCGACGTGATGGCGGAGAGGAGTTGACGGACGTTATCGCATTGTGTTTGAGTCGTTAAAAGGGACGTGGACAGGGCAACCCGAAGGGAGGAAGAGGGTGTGACTGGAGATGCCGGACCGTAGAATATACTGCAGAGAGTCAATATATTAGGGCAGGAGATGAGACTCAAAGGTACTCTACCTTCGTTCCTCATTCTCCAATATGGTAAAGGTATCATTGATCACAGTGTCCCAAAGTTGGCCAGCGGAGATCAAGTGTTGCAATGCTAGTAAAGACTTGAAATTTTCCATCATGTTAGCAAACCGATCTTTAAGATGAGGAAAAGATGACTGACAGGTGTCATAACATCAGGTTTAGAGCGTATATCCAGTTTGTGAACATGCATGTAGTACAGTGTGCCAGCGAGCAACAGAAAAGCGAAAAAGTAAAATCGAGCACTGAGGATGGCGACGGCGACTGTGAACGAAAGTGTGAGGGGCCAAACGGGAGTTTCGGGTTCTGGAGGCATGGACAGTGAGAGATTGTCGGTCATCGTGCTTTCTGCCGCACTTGGCGTTCTGCTGTGACTGTCGGGGAGCTTTCCAGGTAACGACAATCCCCGCCTGTGCGATTCAACCATGGGTGTGGTGGCGAATGGGGGCGATAATAGGGAGGAAGAGATGACCCCATATTTGAACCGTTCCGCGAACGCTTGCGTGCGTAGGGACAAGCGGTCCGAGGAAAAGAACGAACTGAGTGACTACATTACGTTCATTGTATTGTGAGGACAGCGAAAGCAAGTGGCGGAAGCGGCATGAAATGATATGTGCTGCTAAGCGGCTAATGCTGCGATGGGGAGCTTGTGAGTGCTCACCTCAACTGCGCCAAAAATAAGGAAACATAGTCTTTCCATTCTCTCGGAGTGTTTTGAGACGGATGGATAGCCCGTTAAATAGGGCTGGAGTGCAAAGTCTGCTATACCTCCGGGGATGAGCTCAGAGGCTTCACCGGAGTCTGCAGCATGGGACGAGCGTGTAAGGGGCGAAAAAGGGGGTAATATATGAGAGAACGTGCCTCTGAAATACTCCTCAAGTGGGTGCCCATCAAAGACCGGTTGCGCCATTGGTTTCACAGCACGAACGTCAGGCTGTAGAGCGCGATCAGGGATAGCGACTCGAGGATGCAGTGTACACTGCCTGGTATTCGTGACGTGTCGTGAAGAATGAAAACGAAATGCGAATGAACCCCGGAGATTGGCAGCAGGACGGTGAAAGGAGAGAATATGCGCTCCGAGTAGGAAGGCAGAATTTGCGTCTGCCCCGATAGTAGCCGTTGGGACACTTGGACCATCCAAAGTCCTTATGTAATACATGACACCAATCCGAGTTCTTGTGGCGGCCAGCCGGCCATCCAGACAATACAGCAACGACGCAGAGGTGGGTCACGTACAATGGTGGGAGTCGGTCGCGTCGGCATGGTTCCTTCAGCCTCTAAGCTGGCCGTCTCAATGGCAGCGACTGGACCAACATCATAGCAAATGGACCAATGGATAAGTCTGCATGGTGACCGGAGTCGGTTGACGGGTCCGCTAACTCCATTGTTGCTAGCGCTCAGCTGTCGAGAACTTCCCGTACAGCAGTCACGACATCATTGAGGCACAGAGTCTACGACATGGCCCGGGCATTGCTTTCTCCACCTCGCAAACGACGCTTTTTTAGCCAATGCACTTGTGGGTTGCGACCTTGCTGTTCTTTTCGCTTAGGCGCACGCTCAAACTGCATTTCTGGGTGGTACCGAAGCAGATGAATAGAGGCGAATCCAAGCCTTTACACCCACACCCACCTTTTTCGGACCTCCGCTTGCCCTCATCGTGTTGCAAGTACCCTTGTGGCTATGCCACTTGGGAGACTGCCAACCACACTAGTACTGGTGTTTCGAGGACCTCTCATAATCGCCATTACTAATACCATCATAAGGTGGCTCAACTTACCACATCATTACTCAGGAAATACGATTGTGCAATCAACCCCAAGGTGTGCTTCAGTGCCAAACTGCACAACAGCATCATTCAACCCTTATGTACACTGTAGGTCTAGATAACAAGCTCAGGACAGATGCTACTGGTGGACAATCAAGTCGAATCGTTCCAGAACCCCTCCCATACATGCATCTTTTCGACTCTATCCCACTCTTTGCGTCGGAACACATTCTGTCCCTGAATGATCCTCAGCTCCCTGCCTTTCATCCTCCTACATTTTCGTTCAGGCTCACTGGCGTCTAGCTCGTCGTCCGTGGAAGGGATAGATAAGGTCGACGCAGACTCATGTGTGAGGGTGAGAATGGCACGTGTTTTGGAGAGTGTGTGAGAGGCTGCATGAGCGAGAGGCGGAGGTGACTTTGTTGGAGAGAGTGGGGACGCGCTACTCTGAGGGGTATAGTGGCCTAGGAGAAGTGCTGAAAAGAGGTCTCCAACGCCAGAGAAATAGCCTGGTATAAGCTCGACACACCCTGCGTAGACGGTGGATAATGACCCTCCTTCGAGATTATCATTATCATTCACGGAGGATGCTATGCAGATGAGGTACGACTGCTCATCATGAATCGACCCGTTACTTGGTTGCATTGGAGGAAGGAGGTAAGATGGGAGTGAGGCAGAGAGCTTTGACAACGGAATGGAAGAGATGACGACATTGGGAACACAGTAAATGCTGTGTAACTTTCGTAGAGCAGCACGGAGCGATGCAAGATCAGTGAGGGATACTTCGGTGAGCGCTCTGACAGGTTTGCCACCATCAGCTATTCAGTGGAGATGGAAATTAAGAGACATACTCGACTTCGAACCAGTTCGGAGTGATGATGGTTGCCAGTGGGAGCATTTGACGGTATGCAGAGACACAATCCTCTGACACATAAAGTTTTCCGGAGTCACCAAGTACGGCTGACAATTTGGGCTAGTTCGAGCGTGGATTTAACGAGACACAGACTACTCACGATCAAGGAGGTATATAAGGTTTGGATTGGACATTTTGAGCTTTTTGACTAGCTCGTGAACTGAGTCCAGTGACTCTGCATTCGGGATGTAGCCTGTAAGAAGACGGTCGGGTACGAGCACGCCGGATTGCTGCATCGAGTCAAAAATATGAGCAAGTTCCCCCGCGCTTGTTCTGGTGCCTCCAAAGTGACCATAGCCTGTAAACGAGATCGGCCCATTAGTGCCGATGAGTCGATCTGTCCGGAAGTACTCACCAGTGTGATTGGAAAAGTTAACGGTATTTACGACCTGTGAGGCGAGTTAAAGAGACATTATCACATATGTTATATCACTAAGCACACGTTTTGAGCTCACATCGACATCGTAGCCCATGCACTGGAGGGGAAATACCGCTGCCTTTCCACCCACGTATCCAAACGCAACGTGTGATTGTACGCTCAATATCCGGTCACTGGCAAGATATGAGCGCCGGGCGTGTTAGATGGAGCTCTTAACGTACTTGCGGTTCGGTGTTCCGTCTTGTTTATGGTCAGCATCGGATGGCTCGATGGTCATGACTACAAGAGCTCGGATTATCGTCCCGATTCCCGAAGCGGCTCAATATTCCGGATTAGGTATGAGGGAGCCACCTTTCCACGTTTACCTGTTCAAGTGTGGCAAAAGGCAATTGACTGGTGTCACGGCGTGCAGGACAAGTCATGTCAGACGGCACAAGGCGAGTACCCGTCCTCATCTACGACACAGATACACTCATAAATCCTGCCACAGGCTCCGTCAAGCGTGGTCTGATGCACTTGGTGCCGCTGAGAACAACTTTCGCCAACTACTCACCTCGCACAACTCTGGTGATTGGAAACATGTCTCTCTTGTCTCCGACACCCCGACACCACCAAAGGGAAAGTCGAGGCTATCTCCCAACCCCGAGTTGACGGACGTCGTCGTCCACCGCAAGACGACCAAGTCGGGTGAGAACGTGTATCGAGTGGTTCTCGACGTGCCTGCGACAGACGAATCGGCCGTTCTCGATGCTTGGAAAGCCGTCATCACGACCCCAGAGCTCAGGCAGGAGTGGGACCCTGCGGTCGAAGGCGCCCACCTCGTCGAGATGTTTGACCATAAAACAAGGATATCTAAGACGCAATTTACGCTAGGATGGCCAGCCAAGTACGTATTCTGTCTTGTTCATTTCCCTATGCGGGCACTTATTCGCTCTAAAAAGTCCAAGAGACGCAGTTACGATTTCTAGATTGCACCAGGATGCTTCGACGATCATAGATGTCACAACCTCCTTACCCCGTTCCACTGATGAACCTGCATATCTCAGACCCTCTCCTCCTTACGTCAGATCACATGTTGAACGTACGTCCTCCTATTCAATTCATCTCTTTGCCTCACACCTTCCACGCTCAATTTAGTACTTGCATGGTGTATCCAATACACTCATCCCTCTTCGATATCCACCTCTCCATCCGATACACTCAGAAGACGCTTTTCGAGTGCAATTCCACGCCTCCGAATATCATGTTTTTGGCAACACGACATCCGTGCCGTATGGAATTTCGGTTCCACAGCCACTATCTGTCAACAGCTCTGTACCATGATCTTGGGCTTGTACAAGACTGTTAAAAAGCGTGGATCGAAAGTTCCAATGTTGGCTGGTTATGGTTATGGAGTCGGCGTCGAAAGGGTCAGGTTTCAGCTCGATAGACAGGCGTTGGCGGTCGAGTATCTGGTACACCTTGAAGAGGATGGTGGTGAGGAGAGCAATAACATCCAGAATCTCGACGAACTTCGTGAGCACAGAAGACTCACTCGCTCGATCGAATTTCTTCTTCCCGCTTCTGAGGGCTGGGACATCCAAGTGACCACCAAAGCATCGTCAGAGAGAGTTGAGAAGCTCCCCTGGACAGCAATAGCCATACGTGGCAAGCCCCCACCTCCTATTCCGGGGAGTCTCGCTAAGCAACTTGATTTAGCCGTGTTTCGCATCACGCACTCATTGCTACCCGATGCCCACTCTATCCTCAAAGTCCGTGTCATCCTTGAACTTTCCGGTCCTTCGAGTGGGATCAGACTCAACGGTCTTCCCCAAACTACCCAAGTAGTTGAAGAACGTGATCCCGGGTCCTTGTCCGCGGCTCAGCAACAGCTCTTACAAGATGCGTCAAGCATAGCTGATGCAAGTTTCCAGACATCGTCTTCTGTGAGCTCGGTGGGGACTATTGGGAGTGGAGCGCCTCCAATGAGGCCGCATCTAGTGAAAGAGGTTGGGGAGAGATTAGCAGCTGCGGAAAAGTCGATTTTGTCAAGAGTGAAGCGAAGTTACATTTATTTCTCGTCGCTACTGCAGGAGCCGGAGGCCAAATGGAAAAGAAGTGAGTCCCGTGTCGTTCATCCTATGGAGATTTGAAGTGACGTGGGATTTAGCCACGGAAGCAAGGGGTGTATCGGTGACCCAACTTGATTCAATCGATCCGACGCTTGTGGTATATCGTGCTGAGGCAACTTTTGTTGGGTTGGGAATCTGGGACCTGTATGGCGCACTCGTATCCCCCGGAGCACGTGCATTCTGGGACAAGCAATACGATGATGCGATTCTTCTCGAGGATGTTAACGAACTCACAGAGCTCTGGCACTTCAAAACGAAACCCGCATGGCCTGTTTTGTATGTTCAAATTTTCGTTTCTCTATCGAACATCTATGCTGGTGGCTAATATGAGTGATTTCTGACAGTGGACGGGATACCGTACTTCTGAAGACGGTCTACAAGTCGCCCACGACGATCCATGTTTTTCTGTTTTCCGCAGACGACCCCTTCGTCTTCCCATCCCTTCCACCCCCAGACCCTTCTTTCATCCGGGCCCAAGTGGACTTGCAAGGCTGGGCCATCGAAGCCCTATCACCATCTACAACTCAGCTCACTCTGCTTGAACAGTCCGACCCTAAAGGATGGAGCAACAAGGCGAGCACGATCCCAACACAGATGGTGGGTGCCGTCGCAGGCGTTGGCGATTACGTGATTAAATGCGGGGGGCCGCCTGTTGTGACGAGGTTGGCCGGGGCGAGGGCACTCGAGATGCGATACGATCACGAGAAGGGCTTGTTTAGGGTCGCTTATGAAGGTTCAGAGGGTAGGAGAGGTGGCTTGAATGGGGTCAATGGGGCTAGCGGGTCTACTACGGGTACAACTGCCGACGCCGCAAATGCGGAGGAAGGTACGACTTCGAACAAGTCCGCGGCAACGACGACAACGACGGATATGCATACTATCGAATGTGAAATACGATGCGACTTGGACACCTGGGCATCATCTCTCGATATTGTCGTCGACCCGCCTCCTCAATCCGTGACTGCCCTCCGGCGACATCGCCTCTCCTCGCTTGGTGGAGGACTCTGGCTAACCTTTGGCCATGACGCCTTGTTTGCATCCGACGAGCGTCTGCTGGCGATCGTGCGACGCGGTCCGATGAGCACGGCTAGAGACAAGGGCGTAGTGATGGTTAATGGAGCACGCGTGACTGTGGACGTGGAAGAGCTCTCGGAGACTGAGATCAAGGCGCTCAGCAAACGAAAACGTGTCAAGCCTACTCGTGTCCCTCTTGATCAGCCGCCGGTGGTCGGTGCCATACGTCGTCGACGTGCCGAGTGGGACGCAGATGGAGCAGCAATGGCTGATGCAAATAATCGTGAAAGCACAGCAAATAGTAGCGCCGAGTCCTCAAAGTCTTCGACCCCCGATCTTCCAGAACCGAAAGTGGCGAGTACGGCTGGGACTTCTTCATGGTTGTCAGCTCCCAAGCTCTCCAGTCCATTGGCTACCTTTTGGTCGAGCGCCGTGGAACAGGCGACGAGCACGACGCAGAGCGCGGTCGCTGCGATCTCTCCTGCTAGCAGTACCGGGACTACTGAGGCTGTTCTTCCATCAGCATCCAAGCCACCCATGCAGCATGTTGCCGAGGCATTGAACTGGCTCCGAGAGCTTCAGACACGACCAGAGGAGGGATGGACGCTTGTCAGCGATAAAGGATTTCCGGTCAAACGCAAACTCTTCCCCGAGATTTCCTCCCTCCTAGCCGTTCACAAGGGCGAAAAGGTCATCGAAGGTGTATCAGCGGAAGAAGTCTCCTCTATCGTTACCTCTTACGAATGTCGCAAATCGTGGGACGACAGATTCGCCTCTGCCATCATACTGGAGCAATTTGGAGCGAAATGCCATACGGCGTTCGTCACCTCGAAGGGCGGGTTTCCGTTTAGAGATAGAGGGTTCCTGGTCGCATCCATGGTGGCAAGATCGAAGATCCCACAGCCAGGCTTGAATGGGGAAGCTGACGTTGGGAGCCCAGCAAATGAATCTGGATCGTCGCAGGAGACACGCGTTGCCCTCTTCTGTGTCACTGCCTCTTTTCATCCCGAGTCTGCGGCATCGTTCAGCCCAGCGAAGTACAACCCTTACACGTATCCCCTCGGGCGGGTGTTCATCGACGGGTGGGTCCTCGAGACGCTTGATCCATACACGAAAGAGAACTATGCGATCCCTTCGACGAGGGTGACACGAGTTGTCGCGGTCGATCATGCTGGAAGTGTTCCGGTGGCTGTTAACTCCATGATGAATGCTGGGTTGGCGAGAGCAGTGGGTGCTGTGGAGGTATACATCAAGGGGATGTCGCCGCTACCCTTGGTGAGGCTGCCCGCTGCAGGGCTGGTCTTGTCAGAGAACAAGGGTTCGGGTACGACTGTGGAAGCAGCGGTGCCGGTTAAGCTCGGCGGATCGTCAGCGACGTGGAAGGTAAGAAGGAGAGATGAACAGAGGACATTAATTGCGACTCAATACGACCCTGCTGAGAGGGCGTACACCGGCTCAATCTTCTTGACGACGTCGGCAGGTGGCCTTAACGCTAGCCCCAGTGCTAGTAGGGTTGATGAACCAATCCCAAGGATGAACAAGGCTGTGGTCAATTCGCTGGCCAACGCACCGGACGGACGACCCTCGAGCCACGCGGAGCTCTCTTCGTCTCCATCAGCGTCCAACCAGCGCAGAACTTCCTCTGCGTCCATGCGTTCCCCGTCCACCGAGAGGCTGAAATCACCATCTTCTGCGTTCACTGTCAAAGGCGAGCTCAAACACTCCACGGATCTCGTCGTCGCCGAGGTCGTAGTTGATACGAAGCTTTATCCGGAGGGATACGACGTTACGATTACATCGACCGTGCGGGAGGGAACAAAATGTATCTCGCTCGCTCCGTCGTCCAATGCAGGCAGCACCTACGCGGATCCAAGGCCCGTACCCACCACGAACGCGAGTACCCTCCCAATCTCGACGAGCATATACACTGTCCCCGCTTCCCCTCTTCACTCTTCTGGACTGAACGCAGACCGACCTCCGCGCCATTTGCTACGGTTGATGTTACCCACAGCACAGTATCAAATATCCACCGTCCAAGATCCTTTGACTGGCGAGACGCGTGGTGCATTACCGAAGCCGCAGTGGTACATAGATTTACAAGAGAAGGGATTCAGCGTGCAAGTAGACATTCGACCGCTTGGTAGTGCGAGTGGGAAAGTAGGGAACGGGAAGAACGGCGACGACGTCGTCGCGAGGGTGGAAGGTGTTGTAGTTGGTGTTGCCAGTGAGAAGGAGTCTCTGACTGCTCTTGGACGCGATGAGCTGCAGGACGACAGGGTGTCGAGGATGCTGCTATTACAGAGGTGAGCGCTGATTCCGATTGAGTTGTTTTGGGCTCTTGTATGTTGATGTGCGACTGTGTCTGTTCAATCAGGTCCGTTGACGATGAAGAGGCGTTCCCCGATGAGCTCAAGGTGCCACTTGGTCGTGCGGACCACATGTTGGATGATGCCGCGATCGTACCGGCCGTTGACGTGAGCGATGATCCCAACACCCAAGAGGAGAGCAGTCCACAGCAAGAATCACCTGATAAATCACCTACTTTGGTAAGCATTTTCCAGGGAATGTTGCTGGAACCCTCCATGATGGTCGGTTTTCACCGTGTATCGCGACAGGACTCTCCCGAGAACGGAAGCGTTGTGCAAACGCCTGCTCCTACTGCGTCATCAGGGGGCCTGCTAGGTTTCTTGAACGCTTATCCCAATCCTCTCGCGCGCTGGACGACGTCTTCCAAAACTCATTCTCAGATTCGACCACCGTCTCTTGCGTCGTCCCGTCGGTCGTCTGGCACTATCCCTAAAGTGCCTGGGGGACTTGTCGAAGATGAGACACGAACACGAGAGACCACATTGACAACGACGAGCATACCGACATCATCATCTTCCAAGACGTACCCATTATCAATCATTCTCATCGTAGCACTCATCGCGTTCCTGATCGGGTCTCTACTCCGCTCCCTCCTATCACCTGCCGACTTTATCTACGTCGTGACAGATATCAAGGATGCAGAAGAGGTGAGCACCGGATGGCGTGAGATTCGCCGACTGGTGGAGGTCAAATATATCGTTGGAGGATGGGATTTCCAGATCGCAGTTGTCCGAAGGCATTGATGTGCTTTTAATTGGCTGTTACAGGAACTCGACTCGGAAGTGAAACATGCATGGTGGCGGTTCTTTTTTTTTTTCAGACATTTTACTTTTCAGTATGATACTTAGATTGGCAGGGCAATTTGTACAACAGCAAGCGTACACCGGTTACAAATACTTTTCGGCACCATTGGCTGGTCAAGTATGTAAGTTACTACTACTAATAGTCATTTCTCCATTGTCCATTGATGGTCACCCTCCGCGGCCATCGCACTGAGTATATTGGCGCATCTTTGAAACATCTACCCATGGCAGTTCATCAGGGCTGCGGCATCCTAAGCGCGACACTCAGACTAATATGGCAAGCTCTCATCTGCATGGCTAAGGGTTCCGGTGCGATCATTTCGCACTTCGGCAGTCACGATCATGAAGTGTCACAGAAAGTACTTGTGCGTGCTCGATGGAGGATAAAATTCTCGCAGCCATCACTGATAATGACAAACTAAGCTTCGTTAGCATCAATGGATAATCTGTTGACACTGCCTTCAAACATTCCACTACACGCCATTGCAAATCTCGCTGACTTTTCACGTGGAATACCTGGCGGATGATGCGAACGTTACGTCTGAACTGACGTGTGTCAACGTTTCAATCAAACGTGACGCGGCGCTAACCCCAAACCGGCCCTGCTTGGCGCTAGCAATGAAATTTGGTCCATCACCCTTGAGCGAAGGTATTGTTCCGTAAACGTTTTGAGCCCAGAGGACCTTAAATGCTATGATTAGCCAGGCTCGAGTACGTCAATACAGGATCTTAAATGCACGCAGTCGCCTCGCTGACTAGCCCTCGCGACCTTTTTAACACCTTTTTTTTCCTCCCGGGGGACTATTCTCGAGGTCGAGGCTGATTCACGAGCACATAGTCGTATGATCAGAGGACGCGTGCTCACGTCCAAACCACGATAATATCCCATACGTCATGCTTGAGAGCCACGCAGAGGAATTGCTGGTTTCAGGTTCAACAGCAAACCCAGGCATATATCAAGCCACCGTCCTTTCTTCTGGTGAGTCTTCTACGTGGTAGAAGCAACTACACGCTCCTTGGAGTGGTCTGATTTACGCAAAGGAGCCGCGCTGGCATTGGTTGTCTGGGACGCTCTTCTCACTCTCGACGATGAGGTCGATCACATATGGTCGTGAGTCATCAGAGAGACAACGAAGGGGCTAACGTTCACACCTGTTTGATTAGAAAGCCAAGTCGGGCGTATGTCAAGTGGATATACCTCTTCTCAAGGTGGTTTGGATTGCTGAACCAAATGTCCGACTCGCGACATCTCCGAGAGCTTGTTCTGCATGCTGATTCCTAGTATCTTCAGCGGTATTCAAACCTGGCACTACTTCTTCGCAACATATTCTCCCGTCCTTGTGTCAACTTGTACGACTTTTTATATTTTCGAAGCCGTCACCTTTCAGCTCTTGGAATTGTGCCTAGATGCCATTCTCATCCTTCGAAGTGAGTCAAGCGGAACTGTCTATCTAGACTCAAAAGTCGTATTGAATTTGCACACCGTCAGTATGGGCTGTATACCAGCGACATCGTCGATACATCGCCATCGCGGCCGTTCTTGTACTTTTCGAGATCCTGATGTCGGTCACGACCCAGGCAATCGCCGTCCCACAATCTATCGTCGACGATACATGCACAATGATTCACACTCCGGCAACAACATCGTTTATAGGGATCGGGATGCTAGTCTCGCAGAGCGTTTTATTATCGCTGACATTTCGTGGAAAATTCCTCATGCAGCCTGCCGCTAGATATAGCAAAGTCATCACCGTCATCGTTCGAGATGGGATGCTCGTGTTCGCCGTTGTGACTGGTGGGTTTAGTACATCCTTGCTACGATACTTGTGTGATGATCTGTGTTTCTGCCAGGCATCATCTTGGTCTCCATTCTTTACCTTCTAGTCAATCAGGTCGTCATCAATATTTTTTTGCCGTAAGCGTCTTGGTGGATTCCACCGGCTCGTTATGGCTTACCTATAACCCCATGCCCCTTGTAGATGGCTGCCGGTGGTCCCCTCTCTTCTAGTACGTGGCCGTGTTACTCTTCGATGCAGCGTGGGTCGCAGTAACTTTTACCAAACGAACAGACCCCCCGAATCATCCTGAACATGCAAATGGCAGCTGAGCCAACAGAGTCTATGCTGGAATTCACAACACATCTTGACAACATACCAGCTAGCGAGATACAGCCTGCGAGCACGTACGAGACGGCCATGATTTACGAGCAATGTAGGGACTCTTTATGAGCGCATACATACATACGTTTTGCACTGTACGGACAAGGACACTTGCTGAAATATTCAGTGGATGATTCAGACCGGAATAGAACTTCCGTATCTCGTTGATCACTTCAAGTACATTAGCAAATTAACCTTCGTGACTCTACCAAGAGCGAGTACATGGTAATATCAGTAGTCGATCTGTAGACAACGGGATCAGAGGGGAGACGAGTACCGAATGATTTCACCGTCAGGGCCATACCTTCGGATGACATAGGTCCATCGGCACCTTGGTGTTTCGGCTTGTTGACGAGCTTCCACGTGTGCCACATTTCTGAAGTAACTCTTCATGTATTTCCTCTCACTACTTATCGGTGTCGGGGTTAGAGGTTGTTTCCCAAAAGTTTCAGGGGATGAGTCCTTGCCGTGATCTATCACATATGACATCTAAGTGATATTGGATGACTGTGGGCTCGGCAGGTTTAGTGGCGACATTTTCTTTCTCCTGTCAATTCGCTTGACAACGATATGGTCTGCTCTGGGCCGCTTATCCCAGGTGATCGGCGTCGAATCTTCACTGTAACTTGCACGAGTGGAGACTCGCTGGGATGACGACCTGTGTCGACATGAGTGGTGCGAGTGGAACGTGACTTTGGGAGAGGGATGACGGCTTGCGAGTTCGCAGGCTGGGTGAGTGCTGGTGGATGGAGAGCAGGGTGTTTTCCCTTCCATTTGGTGGGAGCTGGACGGGACGGAGGGTTGGCCGACGTAAGGCTCTTGGTCCTTTGTCGCAGCAGGCGGGCAGACTGTCGAGTGGCGAAGTGCAGGCCCGTTGATTCATGGAAGTCCGCTTCAAGTGGCCTAGAGTCCCTAGACTGAGTCTGTAACGAGTGACATCTGACGATTTACTTGACATTTCCACACGACAGCTGGTTTCTATCTCATCATGACAAGCCTTAGCTTGATAGGCCGTACCTTACTAGTATACTATAAGAACCCTCAGACACTCGTAGTTAGCCCCAGTCTTTCGAGAATCAGAGTAGACTTTAACCAGTCTGATATACTGCGAGACTCTTGGCCCCCCTGAAGGAATCCCGTTCGACGGACAACAACCACACCAACCCCCTTACACTTTCAACTTCAACAATGAGTTGCTACACTTTACGCAGTGCGACCAACAAACCTGGTGAACAGCCCGCTACACCACGCAGAAGGGCTTGGTTCTGGTACATGTACATGTTTTGTAGGGTTGGTATCAAGGTCGTCATCAGACTGACTCTCGCAGCCCTTCGCTGCAGCAATAGGGGTATGCGGACGCGACAACACGGAATCACGATATGATCGCGGAGCGGTAGATGTCGGAACACCACGTCGTTCACCAAGAGGTGCGGACATGGGGGTAGGAGAGGGTATGGGTGACTCACTTCGAGCCCTTCTACGTGGTGTAGTGGGCTGTTCACCAGGTTTGTTGGTGTAAGGGGGTTGGACTTTGTAAGTCAAAAAGATGAAGCACACTTGCTCTAAAAGAGGTAGTGTTTCACAGAGAAGAGACTGGTTAAAGTCTACTCTGATTCTCGAAAGACTGGGGCTAACTACGAGTGTCCGAGAGTTCTTATAGTATACTAGTAAGGTACGGCCTATCAAGCTAAGGCTCGTCATGATGAGATAAAAACCAGCTATCGTGTGGAAATGTCAAGTAAATTCATAGTGGTGTCCGTCAGAATGTCACTCGTTACAGAGTCAGCTGTCTAGTCCGGGACTGCTGACTCGGAGCACGTGCTATCCCAACCACTCAGAGAGCTCAATTGAAGTACAGTAGACTTTCTCATAATGCATACGGTTGTATTGCATAATTCTCGTATGTATCAATTTTTGTGGATCCCATTGTGGGACAGTGAGAAACTGAATGATAATGTATAATGCATAATGTATCAAGGTCGAGAGTCAAATATACACTATGAGATGGCACTTTTGCAGGGCGGGGACTTGTTTGGCTTCTGTGGTGCATGGACCTCGGTGCGTCATGACCCGAGAGTGAGCCGGTAAAAATTTCACACCCAACCTGCTACTACTCAAATTGTGTCGAAAGCTCGAAAATGCATGTTTAGAGCTGGGTGATGCGACATCGTCGCATCACGGGATTCCAGGATTACGAATAAGGCCTGGTAATGCCTTGTTAAGTCTTGTAATTAGAATATTTGAAGTAATACTGAGCTGTCGTGACGAGCACGGATATTCCACTACCGAGGTAGGTCGGGCGGTCAATAACCATCAGCCCGTTAGCAATGTCACATAGCACAAGTCACGGCGAACGTGGCTGAGGCACGGCGGTCCATCCTAAGACGGCAAGTTGCGAAAACTATGATAATGGTAGGTCTGCTGGACAATAAACATCAGGCTGTTCAGTAATGTCGTGTATCACACAGCACAGCGAACGTGGCCAAGATGCGTCGGCTTGTTTCCAGATGACAAGTTGCAAAAGCCATTGTCGAGGTAGGTTCACTGGCCAAGTTGTGTAAGGACAATGTTTTTGAACTGTTAGTGACTTTCTGGTAGATATGGGACATCATAGTAATAATGATACCTGTTAGAACTAAGCAACAAGTACATGGTAAGGATCAGTGTTCGGGTGAGGATCAGTCCATCTGTTAGGGTCGGGCAAAATGCCACATTAGGTGTCATAATATCACACACTAGCTGAAGGATGTTAATTGGCAATGCTTGATATGGTTGCTCACACTTACATGGAATATCATTATATCAAATGTTGTCCATGTCCATCGGGCATGCTTCTAAAGACAATGCATTCACTCGTGTTCAGCAATGAGCACTATCATCATCTATGTGCTTTGTCAAATTGGTGTTGGGATAGGGAAAATAGGACCATTTATGTATGTAGAATGAGAGTTGGCAGGCTTGCAAATCGTGACATTCATGTGAACAGATATATATATTGTGATGACAGTGAGGAATTTCTACAAGTGGGTTTGAGAGGGTGCTTGTCAACTGGTGACCTGCATCAAACTAGTTTCATGCACAGTCAGAAGCTAAGACCTGAATAAATTTAATTCTACCACTTGCAGTGGTTAGAATCTTTCAATACTCTAGGACCTAATGTGTTACGCGTAGCGTACAAGTGTGGCCTCAATACTAATCAACCCCAGTAGGCGATGCTCATGTAGCGACCAATGTCTACTGTGTTGACGTTCGCAAGGGACGAGCTCGAAGGTTGAAGGTTCCAACACTAGTTGGACGAAGGTAGTCATGAAGACTCAAGGTTATTGAGTGGAAACTCGATCGAAGGGTGAGACTTAAGATACGCTAATATTGCGCAGATCAAGAATGGAGAATACATGTGAAGATAGCGAAGTATTTATAGGCAGAGAAAGAGTGCACGGACCATCATGACTAAGAAGGATAGAAGGTAATAGAATGTTAACAAAGAGTCATGTGATATGTGCACGGACCAGTTGTGACAAGAAAGGAAAGAAACGGATGAAAGAGGAAAGTGACGCTTTCGACTAGAGAAGTATTAACAGGATGTTGTTGGTATTGACCAACAGAAGGAAGCTGACATTGGAAACGGAAGTATGTCTCCACGTACGTGTTACCAAGACATAAGAAAAGAGAAGGATACAAGGGAAAAGGAGGAAAATCATAACATTACCCCCGTTGTACAATCAAATCCCAGATTCGATAACGACACCTCGCTCAGCAAAAGAGTTAAGAGGTAGAGGTCAATGGTCCTCCATAGATAGCAGTGGCCTGGGATGGGGATAGACGATCAAACGGACAGTCGTCGACGATGTGCCCAGGGGTAGCACAAACTCCACAGTTCCGATGGGAGCAGGTGCGATCGGAGTGTCTCCAGTTATGACAGTAGTCACATCTGAGAGTAAGACATTGGCGAGTTGGATGACCCGGCGCGGCGGTGTGACAGTGGGGGCAAGTATATTCGGGGCAGTCTTCACAATAGTGACTGTTGCGATGACATTGAAAGCATTCAGTGGTGGATGTGGCGAGAGGAATGCGCAGCCAGTCGGAGCGAGGGAGAATCTGAAGAGGGGAGGAAAGGATGCGACTGCCACTAGCCGAAAAGATGCGGGGTTGGTCTTGAGGGACGGGGATGGTCTGGTCATATGAGTCGTCAGACTCGGAGTCGGATGCTACCGTGATGGAGGAGTCGGAGGGAGGAGGAGACAAAAGTCTGGAGGCGAGAGGAGGGGGTACAGGTACAGGGTTTTGGCGTGGAGAAAGGATGAGAAACTGTTCAACATGTTCGATATAAAGGTCACGCTGGTTCTGTGGTAAGGAAAGATAAATACGGCGAAAGGTAGGGTAAATGGTGGCGGGCTGAAGGGTCTCAATGAAGGTGGCAAAGCCATGTGTATGTAGGATAGATAAAACCCGGTTGGGAAGGGTCTCGAGAGCGAAATGTAGAGGGAATTTGTTGGTTCCCGTGGCGTGGAGACGTTGTGCTTGGGAAATTCCATGAAATAGGTGGATGAGTTCATGGGTAATGGAGTCATCTCGTTAGAGGGGATCCTCTTCGAGGGTGAGGAGTAAATGAGGGGTATCGATAATGGCAGCGTAAAGGAGGTAGGCGGCATTGGTGGGGAGGAATAAGGGATATACATGTCGAGTCCTAAGAGGGGAATTCGGAGTCGACAAGGAGGAGGTGGCATTGTTGGACGAGAGGAAAGACATGGTGAAGGGATGATAGGTGTTTTTCTTTTGCGAGATACTCATGAAGAGATCGTCGAGCAAAGGAAAGCCTATCGCTTCAGAGATTATGACGGCGTTTATAAGAGGCAAGCATGGGAGCGGAGTTGCGGAGGTTAGACTCAGGTTCCCAGGTATTTTTGGCGGATGAGTACCCTTTCCAGGAAGTCAGGTACAATCTACGGCTTTTGGGGCCTTTGTGGGATAGGAGGGCTTCAATTTCGTGCTCTTCTTCGTTATCTATGACGTCAGGGGGAGGGTTCAAGAACGAGGGTCCATGTGCATCTGTGGAGCGATAAGGCAATAAGAGGGATGCGTGGAAGACGTCGTGTATCTTCCAGGTACGTGGGAGTCGGAGTTGGTAGGTAAGGAGAGATAGGACCTTAATGATCTCAAATGGACCCATTCGTTTGGGCGCGAGTTTCCGGGAGGGGTAGTGTAAGCGGAGATGAGTTGCCTTGAGCCAGATCTTATCTCCTATTTTCCATGGGGTGAATCGTCATGAGGATCTGGAGGTCATGATTTTTCGAGCTGATTCATGGGCTGCTAGAGCTTCTTTTCGTGTGTCATCCAAGGATGAGAGTCAGTTTTCGAGGGTGGGAAGGAAGGTCTTTCCAAGGGGAGGATAGGAGTGGGGTTCGTAACCGTAAAGGAGAGAGAACGGCAATTTCTTTGTGGAGCTATGCGGGGCGGAGTTATGATGGAATTCGGCTGCAGATAAGGACTGCACCCAGGATGATGGGTTGTTGGCGCAAAAGATCTGGAGATAGGTTTTGAGTTCCTGGTTGGTTGGTTCGGTTTGGCCGTTGGTCTGGGGGTGATATGCGGTAGATAGTCATACATCGTATCTAAGGAGGCGGGCGAGTTCTCTGGCGAAGGCGGAGGCGAACTGTGGGCCACGGTCAGAGATGAGGGTATCGTGTAGACCAAAGCGTTTGAAGACATTGTCGAAAAATATCTGGGCGATCCCAGCTGCATCGATGGTTTTACAACATGGGGTTAGGATCACCCCCTTCATAAGCCCGTGGTCTACTATGACCACAATAGAATCAAAGGTGGCGGAGGGTGGAAGATCGGTGATAAGGTCAACGGAGAGTTGTTTGAACGGGAGTGAGTGGGATGACGGGATGGGGACAAGGGGAGGAATAGTAGGATGGGTATTGACTTTATTCTGCTGGCAAATGGCGCAACCGTCAATGAAGTGTTTAACAAAGGAGGAGAGGCCTGGCCACCAATAATCGCGTTCGAGGATGGATTTGGTGCGGAAGATGCCCATATGGCCCGAGAGGGGTGAGGAGTGGATAGTGTGGAGGAGAGCGGAGCGGGAGGATGGGGGTACGAACATACGCCCCTTGAAATACAGGTGGCCGTTGTTGAAAATCCAGTCAGTGAGGGTAGCACGAGAGAAAAGTGGTGAACCATCTTTGAGGGTGGATAGAACACGCAAGATGAGGGGATCTGAAGGGGTGGAACGGGCAATGGAGGTGGACAGGGCAAGGTCCAAGGTATTAATAATAACGGGATCGGGGACGATGGAGGTGTCAACGTTATCGAGAGTGGTGTCAGGGGTGTCTTTGCAAGAGAGTGCATCTGCAGGGCCCATGCGGGTGCCGGGTGTGACGATCCATTCAATGTGAAAGTCCTGGAGGAATAGGGCCCAACGGGCCTGGCGACGGAATAGTTTACGGGGATCTTTGATATACGAGAGATTTTTATGATCAGTGATGACAGAGATGGGGAAAGGAGTCCCTTGGAGGTAATGTTTCCATTCGGTGAGGGCGAGGATAACGGCGAGGAGCTCTTGATCATAGATGTCATAGTTCCGTTCGGCGAGGGAGAAGGTTTTCGAGAAGTATGCGCAAGGGTGGAGGTCACCGTTGACGTCCTTTTGCATGAGGACAGCTCCGGCAGCAAGGAGGGAGGCATTGGTCATGAGAGAGAAGGGATGGGATGTGTCAGGGATGGAGAGTACCAGGGCGGAAGAGAAGATATGGTGGAGATTGTCAAAGGCACGTTGTTGCAGAGGGCTCCAGGTCCAGGGTTGATCTTTCTTAGTGAGGAAAGTGAGCGGGGTGATGATGTTGGAGTAGTTCGGAATGAACTTCCGGTAGAAGTTGGCAAAACCGAGGAATGAATGAACACCTTTGACTGATGTGGGGGGTTTCCAACTCTCGATAGCAGAGAGTTTAGTGGGATCCATGCTAACTTGACCATTACCGATGATGAGACCGAGGTATTCCATGGTGGGGGTATCGAAGGAACACTTAGAGAGTTTGACAGAGAGAGTCGAACTTAGTGAAGTAGGAGGAGTTTCGCATGTCATCAACGAGTTCAGAGATCAAAGATAACGGGTAGGCGTTGCGTATGGTATGAGAGTTCAGATATCGGTAATCCTGACAAGGGCGAAGGGATCCGTCTTTCTTTGGGACGAAGAAGAAAGGGGAGGCTTGGGGTGATTTCGAGGGAACAATGTGACCAGTTTTGAGATGTTCTTCGACGAAGGCCTTACAGGTGTCTTTCTTGGCAGGATTGAGGGGGTATACCTTTGCAATTCGAGGAGTGAATGTGTCCTTTAAGTTGATGGTGTGGTCATAAGGGCGATGAGGGAGTAGTTGGTTGTGCGTGGATTCGGCGAAGACATCGGCGAAGTCAGTGCAAAAATCTGGGATGGAGATTTCTTTGGGTTTTTCAGCTTGGGCGATTTCCGTGGATATGGTGACCTTGTCAATGTTCTCCGTTGGGGGAGGATACTCACAAAGAGACCTCTCAACCCTTTGGGAGAAATCGATGGAGAAGGTGTTCCAGTTGATAACGGGGTTCCATTTCTGAAGCCAGGGCATTCCGAGAATGATCTGGGGGCGAGAGAGACAAATGACCATGAATTTGACCATGTCGGAGAAAGGTCCAGAGGAGAAGGAGATGGTGGACGTCCATCTGATGGTTCCCTTGGTATTAGGGGTTCCATCCACGTTGTATGCAATGATCGGGGTGGGGGCTGGTGACAACTTAAAGATTCCCTGGGGTAGGAGTCGAGGGTCGATGAAGTTTCCGGTAGCTCCGGAGTCGATGAGAGCAGTGGTGTCGACGGTTTGTTTTATACCATGTAGAGAGACTGGAAGGCGCATGGTTCTATTGTCTCGTGGTGCTACAAGTACATGGTTCAATGTAAGGGAAGGAGACATTGAGGTGGCTTCCCTTTTCAAAAATCCCGCGCTCTCTGGACTCCACTGGGGATAGTGGATATTTCTGCGAGTTCTTCAGACGGCTCTTCATAGCACATCTTGAGGACAGAGAAGATGTTGTGGTTGCTCTTCCCGGAGATTTTCAGTAAGTTGACATATTCGTCAAGCTTGGATCATGGCTGTACTTTTGCTGGGACAGGGGATGGTGATGTTTCCGTGGTTCGAATGTTCTGGGAGGGGCGAGGACGAGAGGACGAAGTCTGGGTCCTACAGTTATTCGCATTATGGCCTGGTTTCCTGCAGTGGAAACAAAGTCCTTCTCTGATGCATCGAGCTTTCTCGGGGGGTGTAAGTTTAGACAGGGTGATACTGTCTATGTCCATGGCGTTAGGGTCTCTTTGAGGTCGAGGGGTGTACTGGGTTTGAGGTCTTCCTCTTTGAAGAGTGAGGATCCTCATCTTCTGAGCGTGAAAGGTCTTTGCTCAATCAATCCAGTCCTTGATCGTGGCGGGTATGGGGGTCATGGAGAGGATCATGGTGGCGATCCATTGATCTATTCCGAGAGAGAACTGGTCGATGAGGGTGATGTCATCTTTGATTCCTGCCTTACAGGACAGATTCTGGAAGGCAGTGATGTACTGCTGGAACCCATCATCAAAGGTTCCGTCGGGGCGTTTGGCAGTTCTCTGGACAAGCTTCAACAGGTCCAGATGAGCGGTGGCTTTGGTATCAAAGGGGTAAAACATTGTTTCAAAGTTCTCTGCGAACTTTTCGAAGGTTTTCTCTGCGTTGGCAACAGAGGTATCTGCTAGCTTATCGTACCACATTTCTGTGAAACTGGCACTGTGTCCTTCGCTCATCTTGTTCAAGGTGGTGGTTACCTTCCCTTCATCGGAAGCGTACAAGGTAGAGTTGAGAGCAAAGTAGGCTTTCATAGCTTTAATCCATCGGGATGCGTCCAAGGATTTTCCAGAGAAGTCAGTGTGGAGAGCCGCTTTGAGTTCAGTCTTTGAAGACATCTTGGGTGGCGGTGGTACGATGGGGTTTACGGCGGGTGGTGCTGCTGCTGGTGCGACAGGGGGTCTAGGGTTTGCTGATGGTAAGATTGCCGGCCTGGGGTTACTAGGGATGTTCAAGGGGGTGTTGATTCATGGTGGGGAATCAACCTCAATGTCGGAGTCTTCCGGGTCAAGGGAGAATAGGCCTCTGCGGAAACTCGTGGTGGCGAAGGATGGGTCCTACACCTGAATAGGTGGGACCAGAGATACTCTTGATCTTCTGTTACGCATAGCGTACAAGTGTGGCCTCGATACTAATCAACCCCAGTAGGCGATGCTCACGTAGAGACCAACGTCTACTGTGTTGACATTCGCAAGGAACGAGCTCGAAGGTTGAAGGTTCCAACACTAGTTGGACGAAGGTAGTCACGAAGACTCAAGGTTATTGAGTGGAAACTCGATCGAAGGGTGAGACTTAAGATACACTAATATTGCGCAGATCAAGAATGGAGAATACATGTGAAGATAGCGAAGTATTTATAGGCAGAGAAAGAGTGCACGGACCATCATGACTAAGAAGGATAGAAGATAATAGAATGTTAACAAAGAGTCATGTGATATGTGCACGGACCAGTTGTGACAAGAAAGGAAAGAAACGGATGAAAGAGGAAAGTGACGCTTTCGACTAGAGAAGTATTAACAGGATGTTGTTGGTA
>JBBPRH010000061.1:0-78754 GCA_038092915.1 Boletus pseudopeckii
TCACGTGACATGGCCTAGACCATGACATCATAATACGTGTATTTAATTTCCAATCTGGTGCGACTTTGCAGATGCGGAGTGGGCGGGTTTCTGGGATGGAGGGGGACTGAGAGCGGGGGAGAGTTCGCGGACCGATGGGACGGGCGTGCGTCGGGTGCATGGTCGTGCTCGTCTTTTCACCACCGCTCCCTCGCTCGCTCCCCTCTCCCAATACGGCCCATCTCCCATCCCACCTTCCATCTTCCGGTTCCTTCCACACGGCAGTGTAGCCAAGTGGTTACGGCGTCACGTTTAGGTCCATCCTCAATCCGTGATGGGTTTCCCGCGCGAGTTCGAATCTCGTCACTGTCATTCTTTTTGGCCCCCATTGTCCACCGTGTGTGCACCATCCACACTCGCACCGCGTCCTATATCATCCTTCCATGCACAATGCCCAGCCCAGAGCCCAGTTCCGTGGGCACCAGTCCCCCTCCATCCCCAATGAAGTCCCGACGTCGTCCCGTACCGCTACGCCTAGATAGCGTCGGCATCGACCCATCCACCCTCGTCGGAAAGGTCCTCACCAAAATACAACGCTCATCCAAACACCCGAGCATGCAATTGCGCTTCTCAGACGATACCACCTACCAGATCCTCGTGGACGGCTACAACCCAGTACATCCGTGAGTCCACCGACATCCTCCCACCAGCCCCGTATTCATCCTGTCCAGCGGTCTCCCTAAAGAACTGGAAATGGATCCCACTCTAGCGTCGCTCCTGGACGCAGCCGATGGTCAACTCGACATTGTGTTCACCATCGAGGACTGCGTTCTCATCACATTGTCCGATAAGGCATTTGACTCAAAACAGAGAGAGCAGCGATGGGACCAAAATCACACTGGCGTGGGGTTCAAATTCCGCGAAAATCGATCCTGGCATTGCGTCTGGGCCACCCTCACCGACCATGAAAACGGTCAATGCGTTTTCCGCAGCTACGACGACGTGTATGTCGATCAACTACAGCGTTCGCCTCGCAAACGCCGCTACCGTGTCCCCTCCTCTCCGACAAAATCACGTTGAGATAATCATTATTACGGTGTAGCAACACATGGTGTATACATACCACCCCAACTCTGGACCTGTACTAACAGCTATCGTGACACTTTCTGTTTTCCGTTTTCCTCGTCGCATTGATTTGATTAACGACTGTTCCAATACAGTAGCCATCGCACGCCACATCTCGTCCACTGCTTATGACCAATCTGTACTCTAGGGTAATCATCATCCGACGTCTCTGCATGCGAGTTGCGGTCGCTTCGAAGCTGCCTGCGGCAAGCACAAGCAATTGACATGTTGACCTCTCACGCCATTGACAGAGAACGCGCACCATTTCTCACACAATCCTTTCGATCATGAATACCCTTGTGGCGCTTCCTACCAATCCGAGCCCTCTGTGGCGGGAGGTCGCTCGAATCTCAATCGACGTATAAGACTTCCGCTACAGTACTCGAGTGGTAGTGGGTCGTTTATCCCCCCTCGAAAGCACGTTTTGGTGGGATTTATCGTTGCCACGAAACGGTTCCGCTTGTACACACTCGGGTATGTTTGATCGGACACGCTGTGCGTTTTGCCTTGTGGCTGATTGTCTATATGCGTCTTTGTTATCAGGCACCTCAACTGTGTCGTCGTCGAGGGTCGGTTCGGCGAGATAAGTTGATGTCCTGAACGCAGCTTCTAGGTGCGTTGTTACGAGTGTTGATGGCAAAGGCTATTGTCTCGTCAAGCCTTTCCATGGGGAATCCTTCACTGTCAACATTGCAGTTGACGTTGTAATTGATGTGGACCGTGATGCTGTTATCGAGCTTGATGGATGGCTGTTTGTGACGTGATTCCTTTGAATCATGATCACACTTTTATCGTGACTGCGCGTGCGCGTGCATCTTCTGCACCCGAACATCTTGCCGTTGTGCAGCCTGGTCGGGGTTTGCAGCCCGATGCTTGCATCTGCTGACGAGCCTTTGGGTCAACGCCGAGCATTCGGCCTACCCTCGCTGAGCGGCGACTCCATGTTCTTTTCGTTGTGTGCCCCATATATCGTGTGGAGGCAGTTCTCGTGATGTGTGGGTAACACATGCAATGATGTCGACAGTGTGCCTGACATCAATGAATCTTTCAAATGCTGACCCATTGTTTTCTGGTGCTTGTGCGGCCCTGAACGTGACTGGGGAGGACGTGCATATTCCCGTTCCTCGTATGGCGTGCGCTGATCTACATATACTAGGAGATTTCGCGCGCAACGATCGCATACTTGTTGGATTCTGTGCTGCCGCACCATCACTGCATTCCACAGACTCAACAACGTTCCAGTTGTCTGGCGCCTGAGTGTGGGATCTTAGATATCGCGGCTCGACCTGCCAATTCTACAAAACCGCATTCCTAGGGACCTGCCGACTTAATCGGCCGAAACCTTACTTGCCCTGAATGACTGGATTGAGACGTTGCAGATGCGGGGGGGAGGGCTGGGCAAGTGAGTAATATCTTGGAACGCTAGGAACGACACGTTGTGTACTCGAAACGCGCAAGGCTGGCGTGAATTTTGGGCGCGAGTTTTCGGTTCCATGCCAACCACAGTGCGTGCATAAATCTCATAATGATGCATGGATCATTGGTGTGGTCCGGATGCTATGCATTATGAGATATTCTATAAGCAAGTCATGGCCTAGACTAACTCCACCGCGATGACAAGCCAAAGCCAAGAGAAATCACTCCATTCGACATGGTTGCCGTACGTTTGATGTTCAGAGGACTAAAAGAGGCTATGGGGTCGGGAAACGAGTCATGGGGACCAAATGTAGAAATCGTGAGGCTGTGGTATCCGAGAGTGTGCCACGAAGCGGATGAAGCATCAGCAGACTGTCTGAGGATATGAAAAGCAGCCTGTCCTGGACGATCGGACAGGTCGGCTCAATCGTCCGAGGTACCAATAGAGGAACAGGATGTTGATTGTTCCGTGATTGGGGGTTCTGACCAGCAAAGCTCAAAGCAGTGTATGATGTACCGGAGCAAGATGTCAACCAGGCCCATCACAAACAGCTTGGTGTGAGGTTGCCTATTGGAGATGTTGGTCCAACTTTTCGGCAAGTCGTTTAGAGTCCAGGCTGTCACATGCGGAGAAAGAGCTGCAAAAAGATGACATCCGCAACCAGAACATTTCGCGCACACCTTAAGCCGAACTGAAAGGTGAGCCCTGCCATCTTAGACAAGTCGTTTATGCCTCGGAAATGAGGTGGCAGTGACACCGCAGCTACCAGGTCGAAACCGATCGACACAAAGTGCCGGGACAAGTATGAAGCTCATCCAGGAGTGTGTTCTACACGACACGCCATGACGACGAGATAAATATGGCTGCCATGATTCAGGCCGACAGGACTTTGTCTACGATACAATCAGTCATTGTTGATAACGCATGAGAGATAACGTATGATGCGTAAGATGTTGAACATACGGTGCATAGGGTTTGGGGAGCAAAGTTGGGCGGCGCGTCACGCATGGTCCCTATACATTATGACCAAATGATACTGTAGGTCATTATCGCAGAATCGAACGAATACGGCCAACACAAACCAGCGGACTTACGTGGGTGTTGCATCGATTTTAAAAGGGATTGTCAAAGAGGAATTATTAGTGCTGTCAAACCTTGATGAGCGCAGTGTAGGAGATTCTCCTGAGAGCCCCACCTGACAGATGGACCCTGTAACGTTGCGTCAACTGATTGATACTTACGGAGGTTGATAAGAGAGAATTGTGCAGTAACCACAAAGATGTACGTCTTCCCAAGCAATGCCCCCTTTCTTGGACATAGTGAAGCATTCCCACGGACAGAGTCACGTTGTCGTCCACTTTGGCCACACTCCATCATACTCTGCAGGGTGCATCATGGCAAGCTCAGAGTCCCCTGTGCCAGCACCACGTGTGACGTTCGCGTCCTTGACTCCTCAGAACATTGGCACGGTCCGCAAGCTCAATTCGGTCCTGTTTCCCGTCAAGTATAGCGAAAAGTACTATCAAGACATCTTGCATCCCGATGTTGAAGACTTTTGCCAGCTCGGTCCGTCTCTTCGACAAGGTAGCCGTTTTGGAACATTCTCTCACATGATCAGGAACGTCAGTTTACTTCAATGATGTCCCCGTCGGAAATATCTGCTGTAGGCTCGAGAACAAAGAGTTGTATTTGACAACCTTGGGCATCCTCGCCGTAAGTCACTATTTCAGTCTAGATAGAGCTGATGCGCTGATGCTGGCCTCACACAGCCTTACCGCTCGCGAAAGCTGGGCACTCAAGCCCTGCAGCTCATCATCGAGGCTGCATCTCGCCATAACAAACCAAGAATCAAGCGTATATCCCTACACGTGCAGGTCTCCAATGGGGATGCCAAGAGATTCTATGAGAGCCATGGCTTCAGAGAAGCTGGGGTTCAAAAAGATTACTACAAAAAGATTACACCCCGAGATGCGTGGTTATTGGAGAAAATTATACCAGAACAATAGTTATGCACTCAACAAATTGTAATGCATGGGCAAACGCACAGCATCCGTGACAGAGCTCGAATGTGGAAAAATGCGTATGTTCATAAGTTAATTTACAGTACGTATACAAGGGTGAACATAGTTCCTGTCCGTCACGGAGAGGCCTCGGCGATCAAGACGAGACTAATATGATACTAATGAAATAGTGGTCCAAACTGGCAAGGCGGCCGGGTATCAGTCACACAATTGACATCCGCTTACGATAGCTGGTTGTCAAGATACGTCGCCTTCATGCCCGCAGTGCTTCACGAGCTAGAAGGTGGTTAGTGCGTTTGTCTGGTGACGGGAAAATGAACATGCCTGGTGCCTCTTGAGTGCATCCTTGCGGGTAAAGGTCTTTCCGCATCCGCCGTTGCACAAGAACGGTTTCTCTCCTGAATGTGTTTCTCTGTGGCGCTTCAAATCGTGCTGTCTGTTAAATGACAATGCACAAAGGTCACACGAGAATGGCCGCGAGGGCGATGCCGGATATTGCGCCGGATATTGTGATTGCCCATACGCGGAATCGCCGCGTGCGTAATACGGGGAGGTCTGGTGAACGGTGGGTTGGTGATGCGGCGCGGGATACTGCTGGGATGATACACCGTAGTGCGGCACGGCATTTAGTGACTGATGAGTGTGATTTGGTGGTGGGTAAGTTTGCCGTGGTTGATGGTATGTATCCGGTGTCGGGGCTGTGTACTGGCTTGACGCTGATGGGGGATAATCTCCGGAGTAATCGCCTACTCCGTATTGGATAGATGGATGCACTGACGCCAAATTGTGCGCAGTACCCTCCATCAATGGATAGGCGTTGCCAGCTGGGACGTCTTGGTGGGTACTTGAGGGTGGGTGATAACGAGGGGGATGATGGGTACTGGCTGGCCAATGACTGCCTCGGTCAAGGTCGGTGGTAGTAGGAAAAGAGTATCCGCGTCGATCGGTCATGGTGAAAGATGGGGGACAAGGACGGTGGAGGTGTTGGGTTCATAAGCGATTTCGGACCCGCTGGAGCTTCATATAAACGGTGCATTGAGCAGGCAATTTGCCGGCGCCGCAACAGGGTGGGTGCGGCACAAGCCAACATAAGTGGTCGTAACGGGTTGTACAAGATCTTGTCTGCAAGTTGCCCGATCGAGTGTTCCTTCCAATGTGCCTGATAGATCTTGAGCGTTTAGGTTGAATAAAGCGACCCTGACAAGTGTAAATTTCGCACTGGCCGTCTAACCAAAGTAAGGTAGAGTGGTGAGACGACTCTCTCATCAAAAGCACGCTCTGAGGTCGTCGACCAACCGGAAGCAATCCCAATATAGTGGTTTTTTTTTCTCATCGGACTGAATGGCAACGTCGTGGCGATGCTGGTTCAGTGAGCCCTGCTGACCTTTTAGAATTGAGACCGGATTCCCAAATTCCATGCCGAGTCTGGACACTTGGGCTGACCTACCGATTGGTGGGTGGTGCGACCGCAGCTATGGGTCTCATGCATAGCCCACCTCCGGTATGATCGAACCTTGAAAAAGTTTCACTTGGACAGTGTCAGCCCGCTTAGGCTCGCAGCGAGGACATTGCACGCCGTGATGCCCAAGGCGGATTTTACAGTTACCACGCGAATACGCATCAAGGAACCTCATAGGAGAGACTTGAGCAGTCGTGGCGCACCTTGATTGAAAGGACGTCCCCGACATGTCGGCCACTAAATATGTTTTATTTTATTGTACCTTTCCGTCACAAATTTCTTTTTTATCTGGAAATGAGACTGATTCTGACCCAAAAAAGGACCTCTGATTTGATCGACGCAAATGACGTATGTCTGATAGGGCCACCTCCTCACCGCTGTGGTTAGGTTTCATGTCGAAACGTACGCCATCCTCCCCGTCAATCTCAAGTAGGAAAAAGCCCAAATTTGCAGAAAACCAGGCCATTCTGGACACTTATTTCCGTGTACCCAGTGCCGCCAACGGTAACGACACTGCGACAATCGCACCCTCACGTAGCCATCTGTCTTCGCGTACCGTTTCTGAAAAGCCGTTTCCCTCTCTTGACACAATAAACGGTGCCAGCTCGTTCCATAAATTATGGCACGACGGACATGGGACCCACGAAAACCCCATCCAGCTCGACTCCGGAGATGACTTCAATGTCCAGGGTTCGATCCAAGCAGAGTCTCAGGGACCTCCTGATCGTTGTGAGAACCCTACGGCATCTCTGCCGACAAGGTCTCGCACTGATTTGGCTCTTACTCTCCGTCCAACCGTGCTCGACGTCGACTACGCTCCACTCGCGGTCGACCCACTGCTCTATCCCATCCAACACTCTCCTTGGCCGGTACCTTCTCCAGCCCCATACTCCTTCCTCGTACATACCCTCCTTGTCTTGGTAGACACCCGCTCCCGCATCGCCATCCTCGATGCGCTAACCAATAGTCTGCGATGTCTCATATTATATCATCCTGCCTCCCTGTTGCCGGCAATTTACCTCTTGTCCAATTCACTCTCCCCCGCTTATTCTCCACTCGAACTTGGCATTGCCGCTTCTGTCATCTCAAAGGCAATTCAACATGTATCTGGTCTCACAGCCGCTGCCCTTCGCCGCCTCTACAATTCCTCGGGCGACCCAGGAGATGTCGCCTTCGAGGCCAAATCCAACATTCGTACACTTGTCGCACGTCCTCCTCTACTTATCGAGACTGTATACCAATCAATGTTGAAAATTGCCCAGATCAAAGGTCAAGGAGCAGCAAAGCAAAAGCAGTCCATCGTTGAGCAACTGCTTGTCGCTGCGAGGGGTGAAGAGACAAGGTTTCTCGTCCGCATGCTGTCACAAAATCTGCGCGTGGGTGCCGTCCGAACGTCCATATTAACAGCGCTGGCCAGAGCTTTGGTCTTGTCTCCGCCTCCAAACCCGAGCTTACCCGGTTCGTCATTGCATGTGACACCGCAGTTTCTCGCGTCCATCAAGCCATCACCATCGGGCAAGCAGAAGAAAAATATTGATCCTCAACATAACGACCTTCTGCTCAAGTTTGCCAACGCCGAAGCGCTCGTAAAACGGGTGTATGTCCAACATCCCAACTATGATCACATCGTCGCTGGAGCCATTGCCGGCGGACTCGACGGACTCTCTGCGCGGGTCCCCCTCACCGTTGGTGAGCTGCCTCCATCCCTGACTCGATCCCTTTTAGTAATTCTTTGAATCAGGTATCCCTCTCCATCCCACACTGGGCTCTCCAGTTCGATCACTTGACGAGGCGTATGATCGGTTGAATGAGATACCATTCACAGCGGAGTTCAAGTATGATGGTCAGCGTGCACAGATTCATGCTTTAAAGATGGCAAATGGCTGTCCATCTGTCCACATTTTCTCTCGGCATCTAGAAAACATGACTGATAAAGTAAAATCTCCATAACATTGCGTACACAGTTTGACTAATCCAATGCTCCGGTTCCAGTATCCCGATGTGGTCTCGTTGGTCAGGTGCATATTTGCAGAAACGTCTGACCTACAGTCTTTTATTATCGATTCGGAGATCGTTGCAATAGATCCGGACAACGGCGCGCTCAGGTCCTTCCAAGAGCTTTCGAACAGAGCAAGGAAGAATGTAGAAATTCGAGATATCAAAGTCCCAGTATGCGTCTTTGCCTTTGACTTGATGTATCTTGATGGCGAGGTAAGTTTTATTCCGTCGTCGTCGTCCCGACGTTTGATCCTGTATAATTGAACTTCTCTACCAGATCTTATTGGAACGACCGTTCCGGGAAAGGCGCAATCTGCTGAGAACTCGATTCCCTGCCCTGACACCAGAGGAACCAGGCACTGCCCACTTTGACCATGTCAACAGCTGCGAAAGTGAACAGGGACGAGAATGTATCGAGGAGTTTTGGCAAAAAGCCGTGGAAAGTCGCTGCGAAGGCCTCATGATTAAAGTTGGTGCTCAGATGTGTCATTCATTGTCTCGGCGTGTTCTTATCTTGGTCAGCTCCTGGACAGCGTTGAAAATATGGAAACTGTCATGCACCACGGGGGCAAGGCTCGAAAGCGACCGTTGCCAGCTACGTATGAGCCTGGTAAGTGAACCTTGAGACGTTCTAGAAGCGCGCGTGTGTATGATAACCCTTCAGATAAGCGAACTTCTGCATGGCTGAAGCTCAAGAAAGACTACGTGGACGGCCTTGGAGATACACTTGACTTGGTCCCTATCGGAGCATGGCACGGAAATGGACGCAAAGCAGGTTGGTGGAGCCCCGTGCTGCTCGCAGTCTGGGATCCCACAAAAGAAAGGCTAATTGCCGTGTGCAAATGCATGTCTGGTAAGGTTTACTGCACCAGAGCGTATACGTTTGGGGTAATCAGTTGCTCAGGGTTTTCCGACACGTTTTACAAGGTATGACCAATTCCTCTTGGCGAAGCGCTATGGCACACGGATGGGTGATACTCATCCTAAAAACAGGATCTTACTTTGAAATACTCCGAAGTTTCCAATGATTGTTCATGTCACCCTATAGTAGGGGGCTGTGATATCGGAGGTGAGGGCTATTCCTGCTCGGCGTTAAACTTTTGGCCCTAAAACCCACGGCTCCCGAATGTAGGTTTTAAACCTGACATTTATTTTAGGCCTCGTGAAGTCTGGGAGATCCGAGGTGCAGAGTAAGCAAATCATACTTTTCGTTTATATTTTTTTCCTGCTAACCATCGTGGATCAAGCGTCACGCTCAGCCCTGTTTCTCTTGCTGCGCTGGGTCAAGTATCGTCTGCGAGAGGTCTGAGTGTGCGGTTTCCGCGGTTTCTTCGCGTTAGGGAAGATAAACGTCCAGAGCATGCCACCACTTCTCAACAACTCGCTCAGATGTACCGTGATCAACAGAGAGGTAAAGACACCACTGGCGCCGACGATGGGGATCTCATGGACATGGAAGTCAAATTGGAGGCACAGATTGAAGATGAATCGGACGGGTCAAGCTAAAGTCATTGTATCGTGTCGTTGTAATCTATCAGGGTACATGAAAATGCCATTGACATGCCCTAACAAGATGATAGAGTCTCAGAAAAATGACATCAATGCTCGGTGCATCCTTGACCCGCTAGCCAAAAACTGGTGACGATCGAGAGAGCTGCATGGTACGTGCTATCACTAGGAAATGCAGTATCGATAACGTGCTTCAGCCCGCCGTTTGTTAGTGCTTCCTCCCAGTCACTGTCTCTCTCTTCGGGAGGCAATAACCCCTGGAGGTGAGCGCACGACATGAGAAGGACATACTTGATGGTAAGTACCGGTGGTGCCGCATCCAATGTCTGGGACGTGTGGTTATTACAGAGCAATTGAAAAACTTCTGAACACGTCGCAAGCGCAGGCCGCGGCGGCAGGCTGGATCCTGCCCGACCGACGTCGATGTCTGTAACAGATAATGACATCGGCCCCGAGTCACGCCGTGATCCACGTCTGGGAAGAGGCCTAGGTCGGGGCTTGGTCCCTCCAGTGGTAGACGGCCCAGATGAGAGAAATTTGTGGCATACAGTGATTTTAAAAGTGAGAAGCGGGACTGTCTTTGGCAGACTCTCCATCAAGTTCTGGGCGATTTGGGGGGGACAAGTGTATAAGCGCGTCGTCACTGTGGTCGCAAACATGGGATCATCAAAGGATCCCGAGAGACCGAGGTTGATGAGCTGCAAGAGACCTTGATTGGTGGGCTGAATCCATCCGAGATGTTGCAAAGACGCACAAGTGTCAACAATCGAGTGGCCATGTCTCGACGCTCGCCATCTTCCTGCTCGACAGAGTGAAAGACGATGTCGAGTGGGGCAGCTGCCTCCCATCGTAGGCCACTACCTCCCCTCGGGGGAGGGATCTGCGACAAGAGAAGTAGCGAGAACTTTTCTGCATCGAAACAGCATTTACTTGTGACTTTTGCCAGGGAATTGGACCTTACCTCCAGATTCTTGGGAATAGAGCAACTCGTCCTTTTCAAATACGGACAGCAGCCATTGAAGGACTGGCCATGCATGTTCAGCGACTACTGCCGGTGTGCCATGGCCTTGGTCAAGGTTAGCGTCTTGGACGTCATAGGAACTTCTTCCGCGCTTCTTGCTCGTCTCCTGGGGCAAGAGCTTTTTGCGTTGTATGAACCCTTCCTTGAGGAAGGCCCAGCAATTTTTACAATCCTTGATGCAACGAGACTCTCGAGCAATGAGCGAGTCCTCATTATCGCTCGACCCTGGCGGTAGATCGTTGTCAGCGACATCATCCAATGAATATCTCGGGAGTGCTCTAAATAAAGATCCGGGTGAATTTGTAGCAAGAAATGAGAACAAGATTCGTTGAGCGGCCTCGGATTCAGTCACTGAGGGGGATAACGATGCCTTGGACAGCGTGAGTTTCTGTTTCGTGGGAGAACCCTTGACAGGAGACGGAGGGGCCTGTTCCTGATGGTATATTTGGTCACCGGTAGCTGGGGGAGGAGGGAAGAGAGCTATGTAAAGGAGCTGGCGGATATGGTCACTGTTCAGATGCGGTGAGATCGGGATCTAGAATGGCACCCAGGGATACTTACGCAGGTGGTTTGAAGGAGGTAGACCGCAACTGGTCGAGGACTGCTATACCGGATTCATACTGGCCCTCTTCAAAACAGGTGTCGACCAGTCCACGCTGGTTTCTGGTCATTTCCCGCTCTGGATTCGAGGCAACCATCTTGATGGGTAGGGAGGAAGAGACGCGAGGCGAGGCGCGTCGGTACTGTGCTGTTGCGGAACGCGGTGCACGTGACAAGTCGGGTCAAACATTAACAGCAGAGAATGTTGCATAAATCAATCAGATCGAGTGACACAGCAAAGTGGTGGCCAGTGTTTGCCTTTGAGAGCGTAACAACCAAAAAGTTGGATAAATGAACTGATACGCAGCAGTCGAATGGGCAGAGCCATGTCGATGTCGTTCCTGGATGCAGAGGTTTTCGTGCGAGATGCGGTCATGTATGGAGAGAATCTTGGTGTGCACCATGTTCGGTTACAGAAACACACAAGTTGGACGTGTCAATCTCACTTCGGCCATGGACACCGTGCTCTTGCGGTATTTTGGGGTCAAAAGCTGTTCCCAAGCGATCATCGTCGACTTAATGTGTCAAGATATTTAGCACCACCGCCTCGTTGCATCGCGGATCGGAGTCCACCTGATGGTCGTTGTACACCTCCCACCGCTCGACGAGTCAGCCGACCGAGTCAGAGTGCTGACAAATTTGAGCCCACGAAAACTTGTTTGCAAGAGCCCACCACCAAGACACGCAATTGCGCCAGGGTAGTATGGTTCCTTGTTACCAGCAGTTCCAGTGCGGCGTATTGATGCACGGCCGGTTCAGTGCGTTTCTCGGCAGTTGGATATTTCGCCCTCGCCCAACAGGTCCAGGTCGTCATCTCCTTGGGCAATTTCACCGGACCATGGCCACGGTCACAAGCGAATCTGGATCTCGTGGGCCAGTTGAGACCGCTATACATGACAAGGTGAGGAGGATATGCCGATCAGCGCACCGAGAACGGCCTCCAAGCCATTTCTTAGCTAACAACTCTGCTTCAACCTTCACGACTCACCATATCAAACGACTCCCACCTCCACCGCCATCATGCTTCCATGAGGGCCCAAGGTGGAGGTAATGGCGAAACACGTCAGTCTCTCATTCTAGATGTCGGCAAATAATCATCCACTCACGTGTTGCCACCGGCGTGTATAGATTTCGCAGTGCAGATCATTTCAGATGTATTCAAGGGAAAGGTATATTCACGTCTCCCGTCGCCAACACTTGAATTCATCTGATTTCTCAGACAACTTTGCAACGGCACCGAATGATTTACACGGCGTTGTCAGACGAGCTCGCCCAAGGGCTCCACGCCCTATCTTTGAAAACATCGACCCCAGACGAGGCACGACGGTTGGCTGCTGGACAGGCTGAGTGATGTTGTGAAATATGTGCCCTCTTGGGTGCTTAGATTCGTCAATCATGAGAGCCGTCCTTTAATTAATACACCATTCAACCACAATTGTCCTTGCGGCCGTTTCCCTCACCGCTAGCTTTACAATGCGATTCTCCAGTGCTCGAGTTATTGGGAGTGAAACAGTTCCTGCTGGCGATGCTGATCCGCAGCCATGAGAAACGTATCCTGCCTGACAGCTTGCAGCGTGATTGGGTGCTCGGACGATGCAGTCATGAATCATGATACTCACCAACTTATATTGACCCCGGTTGATCCGCGAGTCGCAGCCAATCCGAGTGTTGGCAGCTACCCCGAGGTGCTATGCCACTTGCTCCTCTGTCCGCCTGTGCTCCTCACGCCCCTCGGTATGAAATTTTCATTTCTTTGCGGGACTAGCTCCCCTCTTCATGTGTGGTAGGTCTGCAGCCATGCGACTATTTTCGTTCTTCATTGCGGAATTGAGGATCAGCGTCGGTTCGTGCACAGCAAGAAAGCCTCGGCGACGATCAAGGACGGTTGCTGTTAGCACGGACATCTTGGTAACGGTGTCCATGAATCTCCTGCTTCCACTTTCCGCAAGTGTGGTAGTAAGGCTGGACACCCTTTCATAATGACTTTTCCTCTATGACCCGAACATCACGATTAGCGTGCAAATGGCCATGTTCCCATATATAAACCACGGAACTGCCTGCCGCATCTTACCATCCTCCAAGCTTCTGCTATTCCAATGTCTGACCGGAGAACGTATCGAGAGGACGCACGGCCGACGCTCCCTCCCGTTCGAGACTTGTTCCGAGGTATGTCACAACGCTTGGAAGGGCCAAAGATCTGACACTCTCTACGTAGATGAGCTATCCCGTTCACCCAGACCCCCAATGAACTTGTCTCCTCCATGGATCGTCCCCGGCGCTCGCGTCGACAACTTTGAACGATCGTTTTCTCGAGTTGAACGTCGTCAAGACTCACAGTTGGATGGACCCGGCGTTCAGGTGCACCTATTCGCTTGTTCTGTGATAACGACTAATGTTCTCGACAGCGTTCGACACCTCCGGCCGCCTATTATTCGCATCCCACACAACAACGCTATGATGGACGTACTTCATCTCGTACTTCCCCTCCCGATAATTTATCAACATCAATGACTCCATATCGTTCACAACTACCTCCTCAGTACCACGCTCGTTCTACTTCCCAGACGGATCAACCAGGCGCGTCCCACGATCAGAACACCCCACCAGGGTCTCATCTGTATTCAAATATAGCCACACAGTCATACCACTATTCCTATACCACCGCGGGTACTTCGTCAAGAGGGTCCTATCCCGAAGGCTACACCAGAGAGCAGTATAGAGAACCCACGACTGCACCGGTCGCGGTGGAGGTAGCTCGCCAGCCCTCCGTGACCTCGCCTTCTTCATTGAAGTACGAATGTGAATATTGCGGCAAGGGATTCACTCGACCTAGTAGTCTCAAGGTATGAACAACCACGCATCGTCCAAGTGTTTCTTGTCCTGAACATGACGTTGTAGATCCACTTGAACAGTCATACCGGAGAGAAACGTGAGTGACCTCGCCTTCATGCAATTTATCGCAGCGTCTGACCACCACCCTCGGTATTTGTAGCCTTTGTCTGCACTTTCGAAGGCTGCGGGCGCAGCTTCAGTGTGCTTAGTAACATGCGCCGACACGCACGGGTACACGCTGAGGCTCCTAGTCGCCATCAGGAAAGCTCGAGCGACGAACACAGCGATAGGCAGTAAACCGCAGGCGCTCCACCGCCTATTCGCAACGTTTCACCCTCAGTTCAGCATTTTTGATCAACGAACATGACCATCATACACACTTTTTTTTTTTTTTTTTTTCCTAATTATTTTTCCCAATCAACTCTGGAGATATTAAAATTTGTCCCACATGTGGGCGTGTATCCGATATTCGGCATTCAGTATATAGATGCTCTTCATTATTTATCGACCGTGTAGTACCCCCCCACTCCCCCTTGCATTCGAGTACATATTCACATCAACGGGACTCTTTTTCGCTATTTATCGTAACGTACTCGACGCTTTTAAACGTTATCCATTTATTTTAGAGAGAGTGCACATGTCGTCGTCGATGCACACATCGTTCAAAACACCGCGCGCACATAACACCGTTGCTCGGTCGCAAATCGCATTGTCCCTCCCCCCCACGCAGTGACTGCAGGCACACACACCCACAAAGATGTCAGAGATCTGGTCCAGAACGACCTAAAACCATCTCGGGCATATTGGCCATTGCTCGGCCTTTTACAAACGACTGCGCGCGCTATCCCCCCTCCCCCCTCCCTCCCTCCGTAGTCTACGAGCTGTTTGACAGGGTCCAACGGTCAATGTCGAGATATAGCCTATTCTCCGGTGCTGCGTCAAACACAGCCATCTTCATTTGTGTGGGTCGAGTGGCCGTGAGGCAGTCGACATAAATATATAAATAAAACTAGAACAAAAAAAAAGACAGCGAGCTACGTAAATTTACGGAATCCCGATATCATGCTTTCTCCATGCAGTGGCGGTGTCTGCCAGACGAGACAGGCCCCCTTTCAGCCACCCCTTGTGTTAGTGTGCACACTCGATGATGACAGAAACGTAAGACGAACAACGTAGAGTTTAATACCCAGAGTCCAGACAGACTGCACAGTAGTGTACATTAAAAGCCAAGGGGAAAAGAAAAAAGAAAAAAGAAAATTCGCGAGGCAAACTGTTACACATGCCCTCGAGCGCACATATTTTCCGCAGATCATGTTGTCATACCCACATCATTGCAGCGAGGTCGTTGCTCCCCGTACGCCACATAACGCAAACGGCGTCATCAAATGACATCCCGTCACCCACTGCACACGCCGTTCGCAGGCTACAAAGAGATGGCACGGCCTTGGCCGGCGCGGACACTGCGAAAGCGTGAGCGGCCTCTCTCATGCTTTCCCCCACCGCTCCCTTCTGTGGGTTCATTAAAGGCTCGGTCAGCCCGGGTATAGTTGATTGCGCGGGGGCTCTTGTGCGTAAAGCCCGCAAATGCAAGGGCCTTGCGGACGTTGAGAATTTCTTCCCCGTGAACCTCGTGTCGTAAGAGGGGATCTTTGGTAGCATTTGCGGGCACACCATTGGCAGGAGCGAGAGGCTAGGAGGCAACGTGTTTGATGAGCGTGCACAGGACGTATAAATGAATGAATACATGCCTCTGACGGGATGTCAGAATCAAAATGTCTGGTATCTTCGGGATTTTTCAATTCGGGGCGATACGGTGCGGTATATCGGTGAATGTTATCCCAGTCGATGCCATTGAACCATGGGTGGGCCTGTTATCCTCAACACCGTCAGTGGGTTGGACGAAGCGGTGCGGAGAAGACACGCCTTTATCATCTCTGCTCCATCACTCGTTCGAGAAGCTGATATAATGAAGCCGCTGCGGCGCGCCTGAATTGCGAGGGAATCAGGTCGGAAAACCGATGCGGACGCCTGGCTACCAAGACGGTCTTCTGGTTCACAGAGTAGTGCTTTCATCAAGCTGATACCCTCATGCGAAACATGAGGACGGGAGGGGAACTTGAGCGACTGCCTCCAGTTGAGAATTTTTTGGCGAGTCACATGCCGCTGGAAAAAAAAAAAAGTTCGGTCAGCCTGTTTCCGAACCTGTGCTTATCGAAGCCAACGATAGAAGACGCGTACGGAGTTGCTGATGAACGGAGGGTGTCTATGCACCAAGATATGATTAGCGACGTGAACGGAGCCGCAAACTACCGGTTCCTTACCCGTACAAGCACTCAAACATGATCACGCCCAAACTCCACCAGTCACACGAAAAAGAGTAGCCGTTGCCTCTGATAACTTCGGGTGACACTAACGACAAGATATGGAGGAGTCATTAAAAGGATAAAGGCAGGAAATCTTACTATACGAGTTGGTACCGCATCTTTGGGTCGGAATGGAAGCGTCAATATACGCGTTCAAGCTCGCACGAGAAGAGAAAAGCTTACACGGAATACGCTAGCTGGAGTGTGGCACAGACATGAGGTTTTGATGAGAGCACGGAAATGGGAGGCATCGTACCTTCTTGCGATTCTTTTCGCGCCAGGTGAAGATACCACTCTGGCCATTACCATCTCCCAAGAGCAGTTCGATGTCTTTCTTGTCCATACGCCTCGTCCTTGTTCCGTCCATCAGGCCATTTCCATCGTCAAGATCGATTCCGTGCTTATGCAACAATTGCCGCCGTTGATGCTCGTAATCTGTGCCGGAGGCGTCAATAAGATGGAGGCCACGCGAATAGGAAAGGTGAAATACATGATGTGTCATGGGCCCAATGAAGATCGGTGCTGTGGAAGGTGGCAGGTTAGCGCTGGAGCCAAGAATGGGGAGCCAGGTCCCCGCCTGGTTTCTGGTACTGACGCGAGCCCAAAGTCACTCAGTCGTATGTGTCCCTCCGGATCAAACAAAAAGTTCTATCACAATGACCAAGATATCGGTTTATCAAAGAACGGGCCTTAATTTGCAAAAATTGAAGGCGCTCACATCAGGTTTAATATCACGATGAATAAAGCCGAGTTTGTGGCATGATTCGATGGCAAGGACCATCTGGGAATAACGCGGTCCATAAGCAACGGCATGTGAAACGAACAGGACGAACCTCGGCAACATAAAATCGGGTAAAATCCTCGTCGAAAATGTTTCGTTCTATCAGAAGATTGAGAAGATCACCCCCTCCCATATACTCGAGGACCTATATTTAATGTAATGAAATCAAAATGAATCAGTGAAATGATACTGTTTCGGCAGTGCACGCAGTCGGGTGATGATAGGAATACTGACCAGATAGAGGTTGTCACGGTCCTGGAAGCTGTAGTGCAGCTTGACGATCCAGTCGGCAGTACCTGGAGAGGAAACCAATGATGCGGATTTGAGGATATCGCGTTCAGCACGGACGTGGCCCTCCTGCCCTTTGCGTAACATGTCCGTTTTGCGTAACTAGTGTGAATTTGTCAAAGAGACGGATAAACATCTTTAGCAGATATGAAATGAAAACAAGGATAAATACCTGTTTCATTGCGAATAGCTGGCCAGAGTCTCGTTCTTTGACGAGAGACACGACGCCAAAAGCGCCTGTGGGGTTGAGATGAATGGAAAATATGAAATTCATGGAGGGGGGGGGGGGGTACGAACCGTGACCGATGGTCTTTAATTTGACAAAGGCGGAGACGTCGACTTTGCTGCGACGGACACGAAGATAGTCTGTCTCGTTCTGGCGCCAACGAGAGCGCAGCTGGGCTTTGTGTTCCTCGGAGAGGTCCATGGCGATCATGTCTTTCTCCATGGCGACGCGTCTCTGCTCTCGAGACGGGGGATGCCGAAGAAGAGGAAAATATAGATTCTCAAAGTAGATCCGTGCAGACACAGCTTTCTCGAGCGTCGCGAGGGATGAGGTGATCGGCTTTCTCTGGGAGGGGGCCAAAGAAGGGAGAAATTTACGGGCATCCAAGGGGGTCTCGTGCTCGGGCACGGGCGAGCGGAGAGTGGATATGGCATAGCGCGCTGGAAGGCCGTCGAGGATGGGGGAGAGAGGAATGTTTTCCTGTGCGGCTGTTGTGATGGAGGACGAAGTGGGCGAGCTGGGACCGTTTACGAGCCGCAGCGGCGGTGATTGTGCACCAGGGGCGGTGGTCGCCGAGGGCTTTAAGGCGTTGACAACGTCGTTGATGGCTTTTGCCCTGTTGGTCTGTCTCACGCGGGATTTGATTGGCCTGGCCCACCGCGGATCTGGAGTTGGAGGGGTTCAGAAGGGCGGAAGTGAGAAGGATAGAGAAGCAGACCTCCGAGCTTTCCCATGCCGTCTGGACCCCATCGAGTGAGAAGGGCCTCTGCCTGGTCAGCATCAGAAGCGTGTATGAGGTGACTGTATTATTGTATTGTCATTAGAGTTGAGTTGAGTTGAGTTGTACTGTATAGTACGCACACGAAACCGGTTGGGTTTGATATGTTGATACGAGTGTTCTTGCGAGGGAATGACCAGTAGGAGAGATAATCGTCATAAGGCATGGTGTAAATGACCAAATCGGGAATGAGCGTGGATCTGTCTAGTAGAGACAATCTGAGATGAAGGGAGTGCAATTTCCGCGTGTACACAGGAGAGAGCCGCGAAGATATACCGATGTTGGATCTCTTGCGTGTCCCATTTAATTCCCCTCCCTCCCCCTCCCCCATCAAATCTCGTGCCCTCTCTAGCCCTTACCCTGCTGTTCACCAACACCTCGTGTCATCCAATTTCCCGGTCTTCATGTTCTCCTCGTTCATCCAACGGCCCTGACTATTTCGCCTCCTGCCGCAAGCCTCGCTCACTCATTACCACCCCCTCCGCGTGCCTCTTCATACTTATAAACCCAAATTTTCTTCTTTCATTGAACCATAATATTCTTTCCTTCCTCTTTTGCCTATCTGCTTAACTTACTATGACGAGCCCGAGGGACGATCGTATGTACGGTCCTATTGCCAAAACTCGCAGAAGCCCTCCCGGAGGGGATTCGCAAAGTAGTGGTTTCTTTCAGACGGGACAGGGTGGGCGAACTGTGCTCCCTCCTCTTTCTTCAGCCTTTCCAACCTCACGTTCTCCAGGTCTGTTTTTTTACATAGTGTTCATCCAATATGCTCAACTTGACGGCTCTCGCCTATAGGGCCCGACTATTCTAACGCGTACCCGCAGCCTCGCTCTTCCCCACCAAAGCCCGAACACATCCCATCGGGTTACAGTCAGTGGCCTGCCTCCGCAACACGTGCGTTCTCTCCCATCTCATTTCCCCGCTTCAACTCCTCATTCCCCTAGATCACCCAGCGACCGCTGCGCCGCAACATTCTTCCACCTATTATGAGCACTACGACTCCAGATACCAACAAACCGCATACCCGACATACCCTTCGCGGGCTTCAGCAACGATCACCACAGATCCCCAAGGGTCTCGTAAACTTCCTCCCCTCAGCGTAACCGCTGCTTCCATCAGGGATGACCGCTGGCAAGGCTCCGGTTATGGCTCCGTCGCACCCCACATCTCCAATTACGCTGACATTCGCTCCCCCACCGCGACCTATCCTCCCGAGTACGCCCAGTTCCAGCCCCATACCTCTTATTCCTACCCTCCCGTGCCCGATCCACGCAATCATCCCAGCCAGCATCCATCCATCCACCACTCACATCAATTATCCCTCGGTGGTGTATATCCATCCGAACGTGGACTCCCCGCACATGTCGAGGCGCACGGTCCTTCCCCGTATGCTAGAGGCCAGGTGACGAACAGTGTGCTCACCCAGGAGCCTGCTTCCGTGCTGGTCACTGAAGAGCCCGTCATCAAAAAAAAGCGCAAGCGAGCCGACGCAGCACAGCTCAAGGTCTTGAACGAGACATATGCTCGCACAGCATTCCCATCAACTGAGGAACGTGCCGAGCTGGCACGGAAACTGGACATGTCCGCTCGAAGCGTTCAAATATGGTAGGGCTACCCTGAGACCGTGATTTGATAACGCTGACACCCGAAACAGGTTTCAAAACAAGAGACAATCGATGCGCCAAACCAGTCGCCAGGCGGCTACCTCTGCGGCGAGCGGGCCACATCAGCCCTTTTCCATGTCGTCTCAGTCAGAGGACGTCGCACACTCGTCGTATGGGGGCAGCCTGAGCCCGACCACACTCCCTGCTCATAGCTTTGTCCAGCGCTCAGACTCGCGCCAAGTAGTGGGACCTGACGCTCGAGCAGCTGCCCAGAGCCGTCGCGAGGAGGATTCTCGCAAGTGGCCATCGGGGGGTCGATACTGATCTCGATCGTTGCACATCTTGATTTCATCTCTTGCTGGATTCTCTATGCAATTCATGTCATTCTTTGGAATTCCCTGTATCTCAATATTCGCCAGGACAACGATCATTCATTATCATTTCTCTAACTTACACGTGCTGCAATGAGCCCTTAATTTTGTACATATTCCATGCACACATTAACGCATCATCGACGACCGTTTTTTTTTTTTTTTTTTTTTTGTACCGAATAGTGAGCGTAGTCCTTTTGTACTTATGACGTCTCTTTTTTTCTCTTTTCCTGATCAAGTGGGGATAAGACTAGTACGTATTATTAGAGCGCACCTGGAAAACATGTCGCCGGAGCTCCGCGGTTTGTGGGCGGGATGCTCGAAACTTAGAAGAACCTGTATGATATGGAGATAGATCAACGGAATCGATAAGATACACGAGGTCGTCCCGTAGTCTTCTTTGACAGAACCTTTTCTTGTACACACGCTGTACAGGAATGGGCACGGGCGTCGATGGAGGGGGGAATGGGTGATTGTGTGGAGCTGTCGTCGACATGGCTACTATGGGAGAACGGGCCCATCACGTTTGGCGAGAAGCAATGTATACTAGCGTCGAGGTCACTGAACGTAATTGAGTGGCAGTTGGAAATGAATAATAACAATAATAATGGTGGCGATCATGACAGTTGGACGAGAAGATTGACTTGTCTAGTCTCCGTTGATCGCGGGTAGAGAGGCGAGGACCTTGAGCGGCGCGCAATCGGCCATGAACTGCGCTGTAACGACAGTTTCGAAAGAAGGCGGCAAGTCCGAGCCATCATTGCTATTTTCTGATCCCCGACGTACATACAGCGGAAGCAAATTTTTGGTACTGAAAAAGGCAATCTTGGATCGTCGCGGTTGCTTCCGTGCGATAGTACCCCCGGTCACCATCGGATTTGTCCTTCTAAGGATCTTCGTCGCTCTCTGTGTCCTCCGGCTTAGGTCCCCCATGCGTAAGCCACGCCAGCTTCCTCAGCCTCTTTCTCTCCTCCCGTGCTTTCACTTGGTTCCGAGTCAGTCTCTTCTTCTTCTTTACAGCAATCCCGTTGGCCGCTCCACTCCCTCCTTCCTCCGCACCGCTTCCCACAGGTGTCGCAGCATTCGACACAACAGGCGTCGCGACGCGCGACCGAACAGGTGTATTCACTCCACTTCCCTTCGGTGATTTCGTATCACCCAGTATGTCTTCAATCACGGCCGTTTTCCCTTTATGTATCATTCGCCCTGCCTCGATTTCCCAGATTTCAGAACCTGACTTGCTCTAATGAGCGATAATGAAAAGAAAATGGTGCGTTCTGATGTATTACGCACATAGCGAAGTGACGAACTCGTGGTTGTGGGATATGATCACCTGTGTGTACATCAGAAAAAGCCTCGATCGGGGTCGGCGCAAACAGAACGAAACATACGACTGCGCCGGTCCAATTCTTGATGGCAACCGCAAGCCCGCCCAACGCCTCGCGATCCAAAAAGTTGCTCGGTTCGTCGAGCACGCAAATCTACTTATTTCAGTGACCTCCCTGCAGAATTGTCCCGTACGACTCACCTGGGGATTGTTCCACAGACAGGCTCCAATCACAAGTTTAATCTTCTGACCTTTAATCAAACAGTCAATTTAATTCCGTCACAACCCTGACGTCTCTTACCTCCAGAAAGCCCTGATATCTCATTGTATTGAGCGATATCTCCATCCAGCCCAATGTCTTCTAGATGTTTCCGAACCAGGTCTGCACGAGTCTCTCTGGCGCCAGCGCCCTCCCGGGAAGACTCCAGATCATCGAATTGTTGCACCACCTTCCCAAACCCTTTCTCCATAAGCTTGTCTCGCGGAATCCACGTATTCCACTTGTGATCCAATCCACGCCACTTGACCTCGTACTGGAACGTCTTTTTGAGCTTTTGACGTCCCATAATGAGCTAAGTCGCCCAGTCAGCTAACCATCCCTCGAATCAATACTGTCGATCAAACCTCTAGTTTGCGCTTAGACCCGTCTTTCCCAACCCATTCCTGTTCAAGCGCCGCCTTCTCCTCATCCGTCAAAACACGTGTCACCTTCTCCAGAATTTCTCCTGATGACGCGGCAAAAAGTCACATCGTTATAACTTTAACAGGTCAAGCCAGGTTGTCACCTACGATCGTGGCCGTCTTGGAAACGCCATTGAATGTAACCGATGGGCGTTTTCTCCAGATGACGCTCTATTCCATACATCATTATTAATTCATTCGCTCCATGGAACCTACAAGGACTGACCGATGTGATGGGTTGCGTGCTGCGATACGTAACCTACCCGTAGTGATGGGTGCTTGTAGACCGTCCCTTGTTGAGCGGTTGTCTCTCCCTGCCAAGGTAAGTCATTATTCACAAGGCAACATCTTTGCATGTTCACATTCACGTACAGTCAATAACTTGATTAAAGTTGACTTTCCAGCACCATTGGGCCCGACGATGCCGACTCGGCTGAAAGGGGAAAAGAAGTCATTCGCGGCAAATAGAGCGACGGTGGCGGAAATGAAATTATACCTTGAGAGAGATAACGCACAGCTGACGTTATAGAGACTTGGAGTCGACCGTCCAGGGTAAGTGTATGTACAATTCAACATCTTGAGGATGGCGCGCGTGTTGCTCCTTACTCCCATCAAGGAACCAGGTGGAGGGAACGCGAATTTGACGGAAGTCGCCTCAAGAGTGTAGTAAGACCTAGCCTCGGGGTGCTTTTCCACAAACGCCGACAGATTTCCTGGATAGTAAACCAGCTAAGACAAGCCACCTCAGTTCACCGGCGGTGAATCAAAGCGGAGGAAAAGCACCTTCTTGAATTCATAGTGAATTATATCCGTCGTAACGTTATCCAGGAATCTACGAGCCATCAGTTCCCCCTCACCAGCACATCACAATCGATACTCACCCCGAGTCGTGACTGACAATGAGACATGTGACATTCTTTTGGGCAATAAGCCATTGTTCTAACCATAGCACAGAAGCGCGATCCAGCTATAGATCGAGGAACTCATGAAACGGGAAAAATGCCCGAGATAACGCAAGGCGACGTACATGATTCGTGGGCTATTTGCGGTGATAACCGTCAACCCTAGGACAAATTATTAATTAAGAAACAGACACCGACCTCGTCGAGAAGGAGCAAGTCAGCATTGTACAGCATTGCGCGCGCAAGCTCTAGTTTCATTTTCCAACCCCCTGAAAGTCCGCCGACGATGTCGGCCTGCCTCGCATCATCGAAGCCAACCTCAAGGAGTTGGCCCCTGATCTTCGACCGTGGCACATCCTTGAGCGATTTGTCTGCATAAGTGAGCCAGTGCTGTGGGTGATGCACATGGCGAACTACCCACCCGAAGCTACGAAGTCCAGGACGGACAAGGCTGTCTCTTCACCTTGCAGCGAATGCTCCACCATAACACACCGCACTTGATCCAGTGGTGGAAAGTTCTCCACCTTCCCATCACGCAGCTGACGCATGAGAGTTGACTTCCCTGATCCATTGGCACCGAGAATGCCATATCTCCGCCCACGGAAGAGGCGAAGAGAGGTGTGAGAGAGAAGCAAGAGTGCACCGTATGCAAGCGAGAAGAGTGTATCGCACAGCAACTCGCCATCTTCGTCGGACACACTTGTCACTGCCCCATGTTTTGCCTGGCAAGAAGGTCGGTCAACGCCGATGGCAGAGAAGGAACGGTAGTAAACCTACTTGTTCGACGGCGTAGAGATGCGAGCGAACCCTCTCTGCGAATTTTGTTGCCTCATCTTCCCCTAACCATGGCTTCATGTACAGCCCCACACATCGATTCCATTGAGATTTCTCATGAAAACGTTTCTGATAGACTAGATCCACTATCATGCATGCCTGAAATTGAAGGGTCGATGTCAACAAGGGATGCCTCGTTGCCAACGGTTGATTAGGCTCTGCTTCAGACCGCACGACAAGGTCGTCGTCGAGCAACGTGAGCAGAATCTTGAATATCTCAGCCGTCTCAGCATCCAGATCTCGTGAAGGAAGAGTGCCACTTGATGACGCTCCTGACCTCAACAGCGTGTCCAGCGCAGTCTCCGCAAAAGCGCGGACCTACGGGGTTAATAAGCACGTACACGAGGTGTCATTCCTCAGCTCAATTGCTGACCTCGGGAAATGCAGCACTCTCCGCGATTTTTGTGACTCCGTCCACGAGAGAGCTTAGATACCGTGCAGCAACCTGCGGGTTTCTCACGAGCTTCACGAGGTTGTCAATGACGACCACCGTGCGCCGCTGAACCTCCATACTCCGGTCGTTCAGCGCTCGCATAAGTAATGGTACGAGGACGGCCAGAGCAGGCGCTGTCACCTCGGCAACAAAGGTCGTGGACGACAGTGCCTTGATACACGCCGGGACTGTATCAGGATTAGACATGCATTTGACCAGCGCGGGCACATGAGGCGCCAAATCTGGGTTCGCAAGCGTGTTGCAGAGTGACGTAGCGCACTTGACTGCTGAAGTGGCGACCTGATGAATCGTCAGATCATACTGACATCCGAGCGCTACTCTAACGAGTACCTCTTTTTTGGTGTCGTGCATTGCAAGCTCGACTTTGGGGAGTATATGCCCCAACTCGTCGGCCACGGATTCTTGGGCGGTAGCCACGAAATTCTTCAGCGCGTCTAGCGCGCCCACTTTTGTTTGCCATTTGCCTTTTTCCAGTATGTCCTCCAGACTTCTAAATACGGTCCTCGTCGCCTCAGGGGGGAAAAATTGCAATATGGCCTTGGTCGCGGCGGTAGCAGCAACTCGCACCACATCTCCCTTATCGGAATAGAGGTCAAACAAGATGGGAAGACTAGGGAGCAAGAACGGTGCGCTGGATGCCCCGAGGACAGCGGGTAGTGACTGGAACCCGATCGCCGCAGACTCTCGCTCGTAGCCAGATTTCTTATTGAGCGCAAAGGCATGCAAAGTGGGAATAACATTTTGATCGCTGATTGGAATAAGCAAATGTCAACTGACTGTGGCCATTGGCAATTAAGACGAACGACGGACATGAGTGTCTTTACTCCAGCCTTTGAGACGGTAAGTGCAAGTTTATCGGCCGCTGCTTTAGCATCTGTACAAAATAAATTGCCTTCGTGCTCCGTTCTGTCATCTGAATGGACTCACCCGGACCCGTTGCCGCAGAACGCAACGACTCGAGGATTAACGCGAGATCAGCATCGGTTGGTTCATTCGTAAGAGCGGGAGACATTGAAGAGTGCAGACGAAGGGATCGATGGATATCGTATAATTAGGGTTATAATACACTTGCTTCCGGTCTATGGGCGAATTACAGACAAAGAGTCCAGAGGTTGTGTGTGTGGCCGGCGTCAGGTGGAACTGGAGGCGTGCTCGTGTCGACGATGAAATTCTATTAAAGAGTGCTGGCGCAAAGCAGAGCGAAGCGTAGTTCCAGCGCCTTCCTGTGACCAGTGAACGTTGAAAAAAGTTGGAGGAGAAAAACTTGCTCAGCCGTAACAAATCTGCAAATTTCAGAACTGACAAATTTGGCAATACATATATTGGTGACTCCGTGCTTGACTCCGTGTGCTAATGCTACAGTACTTGGTACATGATTCGGTCCTGTGATACTGCGAGCACTAAATTGTGCCATTCCGCAGGTTATCAAACTGGCTACGTTCATACCTCAACCAGTTCGGGCTACGATCGAGCGGCCCCATCGCGTCCTTCACGATTCTTACCAAACTCTGGCCAGGAACTGGATCCTTACCCGGTCCGGCCTCCATACCTTCCCTGTAACTGCCCTTGTCGCCGCTGAGCTCCCAAAACATGCTACCACCTAGCCCCTGCTCACGGATCCACTGACCTTTCATCGCACCGATATGCTCGTTGTCAAAGCTGATCATCTCCTTCCTCTGATAGTCATATGACCAGCTTGAAATCCTCTGGTCATCCTGGAAAGCGTAGGATCCTGGTAGGGGGAGAACACGGTAGTCGTAGACTCCTTGTTCCCAACTTCCAGGACCAAGACCAGAGAAGGGGGTTCCAGGACCTTCGGTGTTCGCAAAACTCCTACCATAGAGTGGAATCCCTAGGACTAGCTTCGATCTCGGAACACCGTTGGAGCTATACCATTGGACGGCGTCTGCAGCGTTGATTGGGGGTCCATACATATTGGCTTGATGATTGGCAACCGTGTCCCAAGATCCGGCTGACGCAGGTGTCAATATTTGTTCACAACATCGCGAAATGACTTACAAAAGTCGTATGCCATCAGATTCCAAAAGTCGAGATAGGGATCCATCCCACGAATATCCAATTTCCTGTAATTGTCCGGTCCACAAGGCGCAGCGATCTAGAGGCTGTCAACCAGAGGCATTGCTTTGGTGAGCCTGCACTCACAGTCAACAAGAACTTGTGGTGGACGCGCTTGCTATAGGCATGTTGATCGAGAGCAAACCGGAGCTCCCTCAGCAGCTCGCGATAACCTGCTGCTTGTTCGTGATTAGACGGGTACTCGTAATCAACATCGAGGCCGTCTAAACCGTAATCCTCCAACAGTCTAACCGCAGACTGTACAAAATTATAGCGTGCCTGGGGGTTGACGACAACAGGGTGGAAAGAGGGAGAGTAAGTCCAACCTCCGATGGAGAGGAGAACTTTGAGGTGTCTATTCTGTTGCTTGAGGTTATAGATGGCTTTGAGGTTGCCGTAAAGGTTGTTCCCAACGTCATTCCATGAATCGCCAGGGTAGTGTATATCTTTGTCCGCCCAAACGTCGGACAACAACACCTCGCCGGTGTCAGCTCTCACGTTGGCGAAAGCGTAAAGGATATGTCTATGTGATATGAGTGTGTTGTGTGACAGCGCGAACGGGATCGAAACGTACGTCAAGTCATGCGCAGGGATCAGGGAGGGAGGAAACTTGCGCCCGTAGATACCCCTGCGAGCGATGAGTCCGAAGTATCGGAAGACTAGAGAGACCTACCAGTTGACAAAGCTGGTCGCGTGGGTGAGCACAAGTGAGGCGGGCAAGCAGGACCTGGAAGCTTACTAGCCAACGCTGTATTTACCTTGCATCTCCGTGGACGGTGAGGGTGTCGGTACTGCAACTAACGGAGTCGACGATAGAAGCAGTGATGAATCGGGAGAGGTGACTGGTTGATCAACGGCTTGGTTGTCTGGCAACGGATGGATGGGATGGAGATAATAATACTGGTAAGCTGTATACGCAGTAAAGGCTATGATAGAGATGACTGGAACAAGAAGATATTTGCAGGCAGATGAACGAGCGGTCTGTTGAGGAGCAGCGGGTCCGGAAGGGAGCGGTTGATACGTAGTTGAGGGCATGAGAGTTGTAATAAATAGTCACAGTACAGCTCCAACATTCCAACCTAAAAGTAATACCAACTACTTGACGTCACTACAAACAAATACAATATCACAGCAATCGAGTGATCACACCAAGACCCTGTAAGAGCTTGTAAGAATCCATCCCGCAGTTTCAGGCTTTTCACCAACCTTTGTCTTTCCTTCTCTAAATAATAGCTTCATCCCAACCTTGATAAACTCCGGGTGTGATATGAACTCAAATTGTACCGTCGCACGATCTCCCGTGCGTAGCACTCCCTGTGGGTGATCCATAGACATAATCCGGACAGTCTGTCGTACAGCCTGCAAGCCATCACGTCAGTTATTTAAGATTGACTGCAAGATACGTTCGACTCACTCCACAGTGAAGCATGGCCTGAAGAGTTGCAGTCAGTTGACTCATCGTTAGAACGAAACTTGACGGTACGTACTTGATAATTTCGCTGCATAGTAGTATTGTGGCTGCGAATAGTTGTCATCCTCCCACCAACGCCAACTACGCTGAGGCTTACTATAGAACGAGGACTTGTCCTTCAAACCGAAGGGTAGCTTCAAGCAGTTAGGTCTAGTCTGTGGAGAACGACATTGATCTGTACCTTTCGGTAGAGTATCAGATTTGTGTACAATAACCATCCCCTTTCTGATTGCTGCACGCTTGACTCGTTTCAGTGCCAATGCCACGCATTGACCAGCTTCGGCCGAAGCTACGTCCGCTCTATCCCACATTGTCAGACCCTTCAGCAAACATTCATATAGGATCCACCAACCGTTTTCTCTGCATGCTACGAATGACAGTTTGCTGATAATTGCCATTGGAGTCAGGTCCAAACGAAATCGAGTCACCTGTTTTCACCCTGCCGCTGTTCAAAATACCATTAACCACTGTGCCGACGTAGGGCACGGACCACACTTCGGTCACAGAGTACTATAACAAGTCAACCAAATATTACAGATGAGCCAAGCAAAATTACCTCTAGAGGCTGATCAATTGCAAAAATCTCGCGATTTGTATCGGAAGGGGGTAGGAGGTTCAGGAATGTGCGAAGCTATAAATGAATGAGCCTAAGAATCGTAGGAGAGTACGCTTAACCGACGTAGTCGAGACCATCCCCAGTAACGTTCGAGATTCGAAATATAGGACACATTCTGAAGAGAAGATTAGCGAACGCAGGTGTAATAACACTAGCCCTGACTTGCGATGTGCAAAGGTGCTCGTTAGTTCCACCGCCACTTCGATTGAGTTCACGAACACAGGCGCCTTCCTGTAAATCTTTAAGATATGATGCACAAGATACTATACGGACTTACCTGCATCCAGGGCTCTTCAGGATCTTCACAACCTGTTTATTCGTCTCAGCAAGGATATTAGGGGGAGTCATGTCAATCTAGCGCAAATTTAGCATAGAAGCAAGTGCGGTGCTACAAGTTTTCTCACCTTCGTGATGCAGACAATGACAGGGACATTTAGCGCCAATGCTATCGCTAAATGCTCCTTGGCCATTCCGATGAGACCCGCATTTGCACCAATCATCAGTATGACACAGGATGGAGCACCGGATGTTAGTCCATAAAGAGTCGTCTTTAAATATCGCTCGTGGCCAGCCAAATCTGTGGGATTGCTAAAACCAGACGAAGACAAATGAGGAACAGAAGCACCTACCACTAAACGAGATAATTTTTGCTGAACGGGCAGAAATTTCGTCCCATCCCAGCTTGTCGCGCCGAGCACCCTCAACATCATGAGGGCCAGTTGCACCGGGCAAAATTGGGACACCAGCTTCCGAGAATCCGAGAATCTATGTAGAGCTTATGAGAAGGGACCAATCTGACACTTGGGCGAGACACTGACTTCCATGCCAACACTAGAAGTACGACCGGTCTCTATCTCGTGTTTATGTCGGAACAGCGTCACTCTGGCTCTGCCCCTTCCATCGTCGAGAGCACCTGTCAATATGGTTCAAGGAGAACGGAAGAAGGCTCTCGATTTGAACTACCTCGAGTTAGTACACCAAGCGTAGTTGACTTTCCCGAATCGACGTTACCAACCACGGCGCAACGAACTTCAGGTGTCATAGCGACACTCGGCGGCGGTAGACGTAGCAGGAGAGCGGCTCGCGGATGCGAGCCTCCAATTCGGTGCAGTACTGAGGTCTAATCAAGCATTCAGAATGAGAGTGTCAAAGTTGTGATAACACTCGCACTTTCCCTCCAATATCATCTTGTGCTTTGCAAAGCTCAGCTGCGAGCTTGTCCACCTCTTCTTGCGTTTTTCCAATACCAGTCCAACCCGGGGCACTGTCTAACTGCTCTCCACTAAAGAGTGGATCGAGGGGTGGGCGCTGACCGATCCGAAAAACATACTCCCCCTGGAATTGGGTCAAGAGTGACGCTAGCGCATTTCGCGCTTGCTCATCCTCGTGTGCAGCGAGCAGTCCCTATAGAGATAGAGTTGTCCAGGTGTTCGTATAATGATCAAGAATGACTCACCAGAATTCGCTCCTCTTGTTCGAATGAATGCAAGCCGGACTGCTCATATAGAGTGGTACCACCCGCCTCTTGTATGCTAGGCGCGCGGGCTTCACCCCGTTGCCCATCATGCGAGGGTAACACACGGATGCCCTGCGTGCGCTGCCTCGCAAGTTCGTGGGTGCGAATTTCCTCGATTTCTGACTGGAAGTTCCTTAGAGTGGTCATAGCATATAGTCTGGGAAGAAATGATAGCGAGGTATTGTGAAAAGATGCATGGACTTGGTAGAGTCGATATGCAGCACAGGAAGGGGCTCGGAGGAGCTTATTGGGCTTGGTGTTGTGACACTGCGTGAGTCACTTCGGCAAAAGTAGTGCAGGATGTGACATGCCTGGTAAATCCAAGTCTGGCCACGTTCAGCAATTCACCGGCATGATTTTATCACCACAAGCTACAACCTTGGCTCAGTAATCAGTTATGATGCTACTGTCGACCAGTTCCGACCCAGCTTCAAGTACAAAATGTTCCGAGTTGTCTATCCACGACTCCAATGGTTGCTTATCCTGTTTGGGTAAAGGTCATAAGCAGCAACCTCAGAGAATCAGAGTACCGGATTTCAGTACCACGATCAGTTCCCCGTGTCTCATTATATTGGATCCCTTTTGTCGCAGGTTGTCTTGAAGGGCCTGCCACTGGTTTGGGGGAGGTCCCGCATGGAAACCGCAAGCCACGTATTAGTGGTCAAACTTTCGCCGGCACGATACTTGTTGTGAAAGCCGTGAATCGACCTTTGCAAAGGCCCCAAATCAAAGGTGCCGTAATAGACTGAAAAGGCCCTAGGACTGTATCGTGTTGACCTATGGGTACACAATTGTTTGGGCTGCGAACTCGAGGCAGAACAGACAGTTGCATGGCAAGTTCTGTAGCTATTGTTAGTAGTGCAGTACCGTACGGGCACGTGGTTGGCGCGTCCTTGTTCTGTGGCGCGTGTTCAATAAGCGAGTGGGCGTGTCTCTGAGATAGTATCTCCCACTCCACATAACGAGCCCACCAAGATTCTGTGATGGCCCACTCTGCGCCACCATTAGACGAAGCTCATTCGTCTCAGCATGCAGACCTGCGCATATTGCGCGGTACACAACCTGGTCTACTCGATCCATCCCAACCATCTCGTCTCCTACGCTTCCCCGACTCGAAACTATCCTTCGCTTCCTTTGATCCCAAGACCGCGCTCGCAGAGGGGCCCAACGTCCAAAAGCTCAACAATTCGGGGACCCTCGCGCCGCCCAAACGCATCGTCATCGAGATTACGTCAAAAGGCGCAAGTTTTTGGCGGTTCGTGCCACGGGCGCGTCTCGATGAGGGTGCACAGGACGAAGGGATCTGGCCACGCGTCATTGACATATGCGGGTAAGCAGGGCAAAACGTTGATCGATCCGACCAATACGACATCCACTTATCGACTTCGTCAGTGAAAAAGCCCAATGCTACCAGGAGCAATGGGAGATATACAAACTCGACCCCAAATACCATTGTGTCGTGTACTCTTGGCCCAAATGCTCCACCGTCACTTGGGTCGAACTACCAAACCAAGACTTAGAGACCGCAGATATCTATTCAGGCAAGCGGTCGCGGTGGCCATCCCCGGAGATGAGCGAACCGGTTGCACAGAAGAAAGCTCGGTCTCGTCCTCCAGATGAAATGGATGGAGCTGGCGTCGATTCGGATTCAGACGAGGACGAAGTCGAAGAAATGGTCATAGATGAATCTTTCTCGCAAAAAACAAGGTCTAGTCGAAGACCCGATCCGACCAGCCGAGAGAAGATCAAGAGGGCACGACTTGACAGGTGGGCAAAGCATAGGATGGCCCATGAAAAGCAAGTCCAAGACACCACTGTTCCTACAGATGGCAGTTTCTCTATGCGAGTTGATAGCGAAGACACCCTCCCCTCTCAAACTACCGCATGGTCGACCGAAGAAAACTTCAAACGAACGAGTTAGTTTGTACTGATAAACCCTGTTCTTGCATTCTTTTTCTTACACGGATTCTAGGTGACTCATTTCCAGAATCTGATAATGACCATGATGGAATGCCCTGCGATGGACCTCCGCGTGGACACAAACGAGTTCGGACATCGTCTCCAAAGACCCGCAAAGGCGTGAGCCGTTCCCGGCACGAGAAGAAGTGGTTTGATCAACTACGCCGGCATGCGGACCTCAATCGACAATACCAACAAAATAAATTTGCCGAATCGTTGCGATTTACTTTCATATCTCCAGGTCTATCTCTATGTGCGATACTTTGAATGTATATTGACAAGTTTGTAGAATCAGTGTTCGAAGTGGAGGAAGATGAAACGAAAGCCAGCACTGCAGAAGCACAATCTCAAGGAAAAGACGGCTTGGGGGAAACGCCTTTGGAAACCACAGACTCACATGGGGCAGAGATTGCCGAATCCATTCGCAAACTTCGCGACCTTGAGAAGGATCGGCCGATATGGGAAGCACAACGCAAGCAAAGGGAAGCTCGTGAGCGCGCCGAAGAACAGGAACGAGTTGCCAAGGCTGAGCAGCGACGAAAAGAAGAGGAGGAGCGACTGAGGCAACAACATGAAGCTGCCGAACGAGAAAAACGGCGTGCGCAACAGGAGGCGGATAGGCTTGCACGGGAAGAAGAACTTCGGCAACGCGAAATCCGTCAACAAAGGCAGAGGCAGCGATGGGAGTCTGGGCCGTGGACGACTCACAGGGCCCTGGAACGTTATCGAATGCTCTCTGATGAGTTCGACGCGGCTAAATTTGCATCAGGGCAATCTATTGCATTTCATGATATCCCGTGGCCTGTGCTGCACGCACCGTCACGCCTGACAGTTGAAGATGTCGACTGGTCTGCGGTGGAAACATTCTTTGCGACCGTCAAGTTTCATATGCGGCTGCAGGATTACAAGGAGTTTGTTGAGAAGAGTCATCGAAGATTCCACCCGGATAGGTGGCGGGCTCGCAAGATATGGGCAGCAGTAACGGACGAGGTAGAGCGTGGCTACCTGGAAGTCGCTGCCAACACGGTAGCACAGGCTATCACGCCAATCTGGAGAGCGGCAAAAGAGAAATGAAGAACAGATACGATTCCTATCTAGACGCCCCGCTACTGCGCAGTACTCAATATATCAAGATGGGGAGGATGTCCATCGTTGACCAACTCCATGCGACTAATGAGCGAATGTGGACAGGAGTCTTTAAACATTTAGAAACCTTTGTGAAAGGGTTGTGGTGATTATGACTCAGCTTATTGCTCATCCGTAAGTCCGCATGCCCACGTACCACGTTAGTTCACTTCTTCCCAACTTGCAGCGGCCCAGAGCGGGCCCCGTCGCGAGCGTTTCGTGGGAATGGAATCAACTACGTGAGACCCTTTGATAGCAAGGCTGGGCCAATACACTCTAATAACTTAGGGTCATCTGAGCGGGACACTCACGTTGTGTGACAGAGTGATAACTTAAGTATCGCGCTGGAAATGGCGTAAGAGAACCATCTCGAGCAGGTTTCTCCCAGCAGAGTTCAAGCTTCTAGTTTCTTGTAGTCCCCCGCAGGGTGCCACGGTGGGTCCGACAAGCTGAGCTGGCTGATATTTAGAGAGTTCCACACTAGGATCCCGTCTTGTTTGAAACTTGGTACAGGTTCTCACCACAACTCTTCCATGTGCCGAATGTATTGTTGAACAGTTTGCCGCCCTCGCTTGTCGCCTCCAAGAATCAACGGAAAGCCTGTCAAAACGCCGCGGCCACATCTGATACGAGTGCGCTTCCTATGATTGGGTTACAGTAGAGCGAGACAGCTATATAGGCCTCGACGCAGGGTCAGTATTCAGGCGATAATTACTAATCTTTATCTTGTCACCACCTGGTTTCGGCTGAATCAAGCCACAGTCGTTCCCAGCGTTCCCAGCGTCCATGGGAGCAGGCTAAACATGGTGGATGTTTGTGCCTCAGGACCTCATCCTGCATGACGCGACAATGGCTGATTGTTGTTCAACGGTATGCAGACAGACTCTAGCATTCTTGGACTTTACTCAAAGGCGAACAAGTTTCATAGAGCGTTTCAGCTGATTGGGCTGCTCGTGCTTTCGTTTGAGTTCGATCCATAAGCGTGACATTCCAATCTGTGAAACAGATCTCACATTGAAACCTCGGGTGCGCACGCCAAATGCATGGCGAACCCCGTTTTGTAACCATGCCGGCATCCTATAAAGGTGTAGGATCACATTTACTCAGGCGACCCATCCTCGCCGCAACCACCTGTAACTTTCACAATGCCATACGTTCCTTCTACTCTCAAGCCAGCAGAGACCGCTGCCGCCCTCGTAGAAATGGCAGTGGCGAAACACAACACTCGCTGGGATAAAACATTCTTTAAAGCTGTATGTTACTCATGATCTTCATCTTGCATGTGTTGATCCGGATGTCTCAGGTGTTAGCTGGCGTCATGTTATCCTTCGGCGGTTTGTTCGATATCATCATCTCAGGTGGCTCGGCAGGTATCGCCGCCACCAATCCTGGTCTAGTGAAAGTTCTCGGGGGATTTGTGTTCCCTGTTGGTCTCGTAATGTAATCAAGCGAGGCGGGAGCGTCAGATCTGTACTCATCTCACACTTTACAGGATTGTACTACAAGGACTTGATCTGCTAACGAGTAATCTCATGGTAAGTGACTAATGCCATCGAGGGGCATAAATCCTGAATCGTTATAGATCTTTCCTATGGCCGCTGTCAAAGGTGCAATTCCATGGTGGGGCATTCCAGTCAACTGGATTATAGGTATGTATCTCTTCTCGGGCGAAGTGATATACGGCTGACGATCTCCTGTGTAGTCACTTTCGGAAACCTGGTCGGAAGCTTATTCTTTGCAGCCATTCTTGCGAAATGTTGGTCAACCCGCTTGCTCGCGCCACATAACCTTTACCGAATATTTGGTCACATACAGACGATGGTCTTGTTACCGACCAACCTTACCTCGGTTATATCCATACTTTTGCCATGTATGCTGGTCACTCTTGTGGTAGGATCAAATCTGACATTTCATTTTTGCAGTTCGAAAGCTGTTACCCCTGCCTGGTATCAAATCTTCCTGAGAGGTATTGGTTGCAACTGGTTAGTTTGTATAGCGGTCTGGGTAAGCACGCGCGCAAATATTCAACTTGCCTTCATTCATTGTTTTGGAAGCAAGCAACGGGGGCCAAGGACACGCTCTCAAAGATTGTTGCCACTTGGTTCCCGATCTGGGTGAGTCAGGAACATGTGTGAGGAGTTGTACTCTATTCTGATAATCCCCGAATGCTTAATTAGGTGTTCGTTGCATGTGGCTTCGATCACGGCAAGTCCCCTTACCCAGGGTTTCCGACCCAGCTAAAGATTCCCATAGTCATTGCTAACATGTTCTCATTGCCATTGAGCATCATGCTTAACGCCAATGTGAGTATTTGTGAACGCTTTACTGCCGTTAAATTGATTTGCACATAATTTATTTCTTAAGCTCACCACCGCCTACTACATCAAAAAGTAAGCTGTACATCCGACGGGTGATTCTGATAACGGTGAAATTGATCTGGCCTATTCTTAGATCTCTGATTGCGGCGTACATCGGAAACATTGTTGGTGCTCTCCTCGTTGGTCTTCCAGCAGTGTATTTCTACCTCGGTGACTGGAAAGCAGGAGGATTGCGCGATGCCGAGGAAGCACAAGCCGACAAAGATTCGCGCGCCTCATCATAGGACAAGGTTAAGGTCGGGTGTGCCGGCTGCATTTGTTGTACTCGCTTCCTTGCCAAGCCACTGTACGCCCATCTTACCATTTGTATTTCTTTCGCAGTGCAATTTTTGACGGTAAATCCGCATCAGTCGCGTGATGGGGGTTAACGTGCCGTATTTTCCTTAGTTTATAAGTTATGTGACATCGCGTTTTTCAGAACGACGTCGAATATATCCACATTTATTAATTCAGAGCTGGGGTATGACCGATTCTTAAGAGTGGACGAATTGGTATGATGATATTCTCTTTCTGCATCAAACATAGATTTATGGCAGAAGTCTTTGATCAATTGAATGTGCGCATGCATCGAAGGTGCACGAAAGGACCTCGCGCCTACCACCACATCCTGCCAGACCACGGGCCGGCACGGGCCGCTGCATTCCTTGGAAGCGTACTCGGTTTGAACAGAGACCTATCTCTCACATACTGTACACAACGTGGTCAAAGAAGTAGGGTATGGCCCTTTGTGAACAGCGCGCCGGAACACGATGTTGACGCGCGACTCACCGTCGAACAGGGGATGTCGTTTACAAGCGCGTCTCGGGCCAGGGCGTCAGATATCGTCTTGAACTCGGAAGAAGTAGCTATCGAGTTTCTTGAAAAGCGCTCGCACAACTACCGTGATCGGTCCGTGTTATCTGCGGCCGCAAACCTGTACGTTATCGTGCTGTCCCAGGGGCCGTTTGCGCTGATGGGTACATAGACAAAAGGTTCGGCTTCGAATGGGGGTATGGGTCGAGGTTCAGGTTACACCGACGATTGTTACACCAAGTCTTTCACACCAAAGCAGCATTGACTTACCGTCAAAGACAACCGCAGAAAGCGTACACGATGTCGACGCGTCTATTGGACAACCCAACGCGCTATGTAGCACAATTCACCACGTGCGTGCTCGTCCAGCTCATCGCACTTCTAGGAAATCTTCACGATGTGGTGCTTACGATACTCATGCACAAGATTCTCGGCAGCTGTAGTCATGGCGGTGATGTACGGGTGGTAAGAGGCACCAGCTCGCGAGTGTGCGCGTACGATAACGATGGTATGGCAGGGCAAAGTTATCGCAGCCCCGAGGTATTCATGCCAGAACGGTTCTTGCGGGGAGGCTGAACGAGGGCAAGGTTGCCCGGGTGTTTGGATTCGGGCGTCGGATCTGGGACGCCAACGCTCGTTCCAGCATTCGCGTCTCTGATGACATGGTGCACACAGGAGACATGTCACGGACGCCTCGCCATGGTCTGCGATGGTGTGCATACTGGCATTGTTCACGATCGAAAAGACGGAGGGATCCGAGAATTTAAAATGGATGACGGGTGGTTGGTATGCGTCACGTCCCGCTTGGAGAAAGAGGGTGTTGACGCTGATGCGATTTTGCCAGACATCCATTCCCGTTCCCGTGTCGGTTCGTCCCGAGAGACAAAAAGATGGATTGTCCAAAGCTGGCATCGTTGATCTATGCGAGCCGTGTCGACTTGTAACAGTCCGCTCTGCCATCTTTGCCTATGGGCATGATGCTTGGCCACTTTTTCAAAACGGCTTGATTTCTTCAACCATTTATTTTCTGCCAGTGGGGGGAACTACAATTATATTTGGCGAACATACATCCACTGTGCGTAGATTCGTACGGGATCGGTGTATGGGGGGCATGCGACGAGCGAATAATTGGGATGGAAGCAACCGATTGAGCTGAAAAGAGAGCTAAGAAACAAGGGTGGGGATATCGCCTTTGAAGGAGAGATCAGGTCGGAGATGTTCGGAGCGCTGAGCGGCACCGTCATTTTAATGACGGCTCGGTCGTCGGTCGCGGTGCCCTGGGCTGCAATCAAGCGCGGATCGGAGACACAGCCTAGAATGCCCGCTGTATGGCCTTCAGTGCGGCGGGACGACGAGGATGCCGTCTGAACACGAGAAAGTCGTGTACCGCAACCTTCCCTTCAAAATACGTGACCCGACCTTCTCGAAGTCCTTCGCCCATTTTGGCTGCCATCTTCTTTCCCAAGGTTCGGGCTCCATCGTACAATCTCCCCGCCGTACCTGTGTTAAGGAACGTTCGTGGAAAACCTCTGGAATGTGCCTGAGTGTTAGATAGAAATAATGAAGCAGTGGAGATGTGGGGACTGTGAGAGGCGAATCCAAGGCCAAAAGGGCCTAGGATGCATGTTTAGAATAGTTTGCGCCCAGTGTCGTGGGATCCCAGGCTGTCCGCGGTGTCGGAGATAGTAGAAGGTCCCAGTTGTGTTAAGTGGTTAAGTCTGCCCAGGGGAGAGCAATATAAGATGCCCCGGAGGTGTCAGAAGGACACCTTAGGGGTATTTTTGTTCTCGACAAGATACCGCGTGAGACCGAGGGCGGGATTTCCGTCAGCCGAGTCCGAGTCACCGACCAAGACAATATTGGTAAGCGAATAACCCATTGCATTCACCCACCAGGTAGTTGTATCCGGCGAGTGCGTCAAGGAGAGCGGCTCTACGAGAGCGCACGTGATGTTGGATGTCATGTCGTTCGGGCAGACAATTGTATGTCCATTAAGGAAATGTAATACCCTTCTCCCAGTGGGGATTGGTGCGGTCGCAGGCACTGGGGGGTCGCCTTTCCTACCTTGTTCCCTAACATACCAATAGCCAGGAATGCGTTCCGGCTGAATTATTAACAAAAACGCCCATATCCCCAACTCCGCCATCACGAGATGAGGAGTTCCATCAATCCAGACAGCTTCTGTATCAGCTGCTGGTAAGATGGCGTGATGTGTTGGCAAGCCAACAATATCCCCAGTTCTACTCGTTGCGAAGACCGGATGTCCATGTCAGGTTTGGCAACTTGCTAGACACTAAATTTAAACTTACAAGGAAGGTATGTATGCGACGCGTCTGCTTGGTTGTACCGCAATAAGTGTGTCTGGTGACCAGGAGGGAAATGGGCGCATGGAAGGCCACATGTAACGTAAGGTTCATAGAGGTATTTGCAGCAAGGTTGTGCAAAGCCCATACTATCCAAGATAGAGTCCCTTCCAGGGCTGAGCGCTGAGTGGTAAGTGACAGTGACGAGATCATGATGGTCAGCTGAGGCAAGGTAGTCTCAAAGAATTCCGCAGCTCATCCATCGACATCAAGGGCTGTGATTTCAGGTTGATAGGGTAACTCAACCATTGAGGTAATGCGCTCAGCAGTTATTACATCAGGAAGTTGTCAGTGTACCGGCCGTTACAGTTGGGAATCGGAAGACACCATGGTTCTCTCGCCAACACGAGGTCGTCCGTTCGTGTCACGGGCTAAGCAATTGTGCCAGAGGATTGCGCAGCATCGTCGGAAAGGGAGGGTGGCCAGTTTGACAGGCGTTCCCTGATTGTTGTGCAGCGTGATCAGTGACATTGGCAAAAGGGTTATGAGCGGCGTACCTCCTGACGTCCCAAACGTTCTCACTGCTCTTTCCGACTCGTCTGTTGGCCCACCATTCGGCACGCCGGCGAATCCAGGCATCTCTCTTGGTTTCTGGCTCCATCGACTTGAGACTCATACAGAACTTGAAATCCTCCATCTTGTCACGACACTCTGACATTTGCCCATGTCTATAGAGAGACTTCACCTGAGTTCCGACGACTGCGCGAGACTTGTGAGACGGAAGAAAGATGAGATAGCTGGGCACGCGCCATGGCAAAGGAGAAAGCTGTCCAGAAGAGACATGCATCCTGGGATATCGTCCACGGTTGGATGCACCTTGCGCAGATACTCTTCCTCCTGCCTCACTGCCGTCTGCCAGTCAACGTTTGACATACTCAAGCTACAAATTGCAGATTATTTTCTGGCAAAAATAAAAATGCTATTATTACTGTAACACGCTTTCAAACTCAGACCCAAGTGAGACGCGTCGCGACGCGTTATTTTCTCATCTTCTAGCCACCACCATGGTAAGTAAGATTTCTGTCCGTGATCTAGACGGTTCTTGATTCCATCAGTCTCAGACACCCAGGCGTAATAAGCGTGCCAGGTCCCCCGGAATCCCCAGTAGTTCTCCTGTTCCACATCCCACAGCTCAGAGGCGCGACTCCTCGTCCTCGTTACCCCCTTCGTCCCCCCTAGCTCCATTCTCGGACACCGACGATAGCCTAGACGAACGCGACGCAGTGAGGGATCTTGAAAATGACGAGGAAGATGGCGACGGCGAAGATCTTTTCGCAGACGGCATGGAGGAGTAAGTCCACATATATATCATGGCTCTCCTGCTCACCTTTGATCAAACCACGAAAGAGATTATGCCGTCAATGAACTCCTTGATCATTACTCCGACCGTGATATTGATGACGAAGGAGAGGTTGAAGAACTGTCTGGCGCTGGCCGTAGGGCCGTAGAGGCGAAATTGGATCGAAGAGATCGGTTAGAGCGCAGCGGTAGAGCAGGTCGCGCTGCAGTTAGAAGTCGTGCACCTCGATTTCTGGAGAGCGACGGCATGGATGATGAGGATGCCTTGGATGGGGGTCTCGGCGTGGCTCGAATGAAGCGACGTACTCGTCATCAATATGATGAACGCCGGGAATTGGATGATATGGATGGATTAGATGATGTTAGCATGCTTCATACTGAGCGGTCGCTTTTGCTGATGACTTGCTTAACAGGAAATCCCCCTAGAACAATTGAGTGATATCAAGGCAAAGTCAATCGTCGAGTGGATAGCCAACGATCGTGTTCGCCGCTCAATCGTCAAACATTTCCGCCAATTCTTGATGACTTATGTCGACGAGAATGGAAATTCAGTGTATGGTCAACGTATTCGCAACCTTGGAGAGAGTAGGTGAACATGTAATAAACTTGCCGTGTCCTGACACCCTTCCCAAGTGAATGCTGAATCACTCGAAGTGTCATATCTTCACCTTGCAGTTTCGAAGCCCATCCTTGCTTACTTCCTCACTAACTCCCCGGCAGCTATGCTGACGATTTTCGATGAAGTGGCACTGAATGCTATCCTTGTTTATTATCCATCCTATGAACGTATTCATTCCGAGGTTCATGTTCGCATCGCCGATCTTCCGCTTAGTTCATCCCTTCGCGACCTCCGCCGCTCCAACTTGAACAATCTCGTTCGAGTATCCGGAGTTGTGACTCGTCGGACTGGTGTTTTCCCTCAATTGAAATATGTGAAGTTCGACTGTCGCAAATGTGGTGCTGTTTTGGGTCCGTTTTACCAAGATGCAACCAAGGAAGTGAAGATCAGCTATTGCCCTAACTGCGAGGGTAAAGGCCCCTTCCCGGTTAACTCTGAGCAAGTGAGTTCAGTGGTGGATATCATTTCTTACACTAACAACCAACCCTCTCCAGACCGTGTATCGCAACTATCAGAAAATGACCTTGCAAGAATCCCCAGGATCTGTGCCACCAGGACGTCTCCCAAGGCATCGTGAGGTTATTCTCCTCTGGGATCTGATTGACCAGGCGAAGCCAGGTGAAGAAATCGTATGTATATATTGGTTCTCAGTCATGAGGGAGTCTCACTCTCAGAGATAGGAGGTGACTGGAATATACCGGAACAACTTCGACGCATCCCTCAACTCTAAGAACGGCTTTCCTGTCTTCTCTACAATCATCGAAGCAAACCACGTTAATAAAAAGGAGGACCTCTTTGCCGCGTTCAGACTTACCGAAGAAGATGAAAAGGAAATTCGAGCCCTCGCTCGGGATGAGCGCATACGCAAGCGGATTGTCAAATCTATTGCCCCGTCAATATATGGCCACGAAAATATCAAAACTGCCCTTGCCCTCTCCCTTTTTGGTGGCATCCCAAAGGATGTCAAGCGAAAACATCCTATCCGAGGTGACATCAACGTCCTGCTCCTTGGTGACCCTGGCACAGCCAAGTCTCAGTTCTTGAAATACGTGGAGAAAACTGCACATCGCTCCGTCTTCGCCACAGGGCAGGGAGCATCTGCTGTAGGTTTGACGGCCAGTGTTCGCAAAGACCCCGTCACCCGTGAGTGGACACTCGAAGGCGGAGCGCTCGTCCTGGCCGACAAAGGAACATGCCTTATTGACGAGTTCGACAAGATGAATGATGCGGATCGAACCTCTATTCATGAAGCCATGGAACAACAGTCCATTTCTATATCGAAGGCTGGCATTGTGACAACACTCCGCGCTCGGTGTGCAGTCATCGCTGCAGCTAACCCTATCCGCGGACGATACAACCCTACAATACCATTCCAACAGAATGTTGAATTGACGGAGCCCATCCTCTCACGGTTTGATGTGCTCTGCGTCGTAAAAGATACCGTAGACCCTGTACAAGATGAGCTCCTTGCACGGTTTGTGGTGGGGAGCCATCTGCGTAGCCACCCCAAGTTTACACCAGAGAAGGAGGAAATGGACGTCGGCACTACCCTCGATGCTGATGTAGGTCACACCATACTTGAAAAGAAATTGAATCTGACTGCTTGTTAGCTTATACCCCAGGACGTTCTCCGAAAGTATATCATGTACGCTCGAGAGAGAGTTCGACCCCAACTGTACGACATGGACCAGGAAAAGCTTTCGCGTCTCTTTGTTGATCTTCGACGGGAATCCTTAGCTACGGGCTCATACCCTATCACCATACGTCACCTAGAGAGCATGATTCGGATGGCAGAGGCTAGCGCCAAGATGTGTCTCAGAGAATATGTTCGTGCCGACGACATTGACCTGGCAATTTCTGTCGCTGTTGGCAGTTTTGTCAGTGCACAGAAACTCACTATTAAGAAGTCGCTCGAAAGGGTGGGTGTGTTGTGACTTGCTGCAAGCGAGGAACTAACGATTAGTGTTTAGAGCTTCCGAAAGTATCTCACACAAGCTCGCGACTACGAGGAGCTGCTCGCCTTCATTCTTGGCCAATTCGTCAAGGAGAAAGCACGACTCTACCAGCTTCAAAGGCATGAGCAACCGGACCTGATAACTATCAAAGTCTCTGAGCTCGAAGAAAGGGTGAGACAACTTTGGCATGCATCACAATAACTCACATCTGTGTAGGCCAAGGAACATGACATTTACGACACGTCGCCATTCTTGCATTCAAAATTATTTGCAGCCAACGGGTACAAGCTGAACGACCAGGTCATCGAGAAACGATTCCAAAATTGATCTCTCACCCGCTAAAATTTTGTATAACATACCGATGCTCACTCCCTTTTGTATGACGTATTTCAGCACTGAGTACTGAGTAGTGATCATGACTGCAATAAATCAGTAGTTGGTCCGCTACATGCTGCGTCTATAATGTCCATAATCCTAGGATGATGCGGAGGTTGGTGGTTGCTCTGTCTTCTCCGGGGGAAGACTATCCAAGAGGCCAAGGTCCCCTTCCGTTTTTTCGGTGGTCGACAATCCAGTGGGAGATTCCTCCTCATCGTCATCCATGATTTCTGGGGCAAAAATGATACACCAGCATGTTCTCAAGGGTAGATCCACGTACCATCACCATAAACATCGGGGTGCTCGCGGAAGCAATCCTGCATGGCCTTGAACTTTTCCACACAGTCGATGCCCTTTGGGTCTGCCTCGGAGTACACGAAACATGAGAATGCCTCTCGGAACTGCTGACCACAGGGTCCATAAGCCATCCCGCCGAGACATGGACAGTCCCAGTTGATTTCCCCTGTCTCGGGGTTGAAAGCACCACCGGATGACTCTCCTTGTGCTCCTTCGCCTTCTACTGTCGTTTCTGATGGCGCTTGGGATGGTTCTTCATCCACAGGTGATATCGTAGCCGGTTCGGGCGCGTCACTTCGAGATGCCGAAGGCGTTGGTGCATCGGAAGGCCTCGGAGCAGAGACGTGCTTTGGTGACGTAGGCTGTTTTTTGGGTGCTAATCACATAAAGACCGTCATTTTTTACATCCCATTCGACGAGAAACAAACACACCAGAGACGGCTTCCGAGTCTAATGATATATGCCGACTATTGGAATTCCACGACCAAGCCAAGTATCCTGCGACGGTTACCGATACACCGAGCGCGTACATTGAGCGGGTATGTCGTGCAGATAATCGAGCACTTATGCCTGCTTGTGAATGCAAGCATCTGCGAAGTGGGAGACGCGCAAACTGGCGGAACATGATGAACAGGGAACAAGCAGAATACACTCAAAATTCACGCCGAGGCACGGTCTTAGTCAGTTCATTATTACCTCAGCAGTGATGACGCGAGCGGCGCCTGGCCGACCGGAAATAGTAATAACCTATAGCCTGGAATAATCCTGGCTCATTGAACGACTTGATGGGCCTTCATCGCCAATGGTGACCATGTGGAGGCTGGAGTCCAGTGACTCGATATACGCTGACATTGTTCGGGCTCAAATGGCGATTGTGTCTATTGTACAGTTTACAGAAGTTGCCAAGCAGGTTGCCGTCCGACAAACAGCCAAGCTCTTTGGTTTCACCACTTACGAAGTAGATCCAATGCAGCGCGGCTCATTTGCTTCATACGATGTGAGTCAACTCAGATTCATAACCAGTGGCATGAACTACCGAGCTTCCATTGACAGGCGGAGACGGTGGGTTCATGGGCTTAGCACTCCACCTAGCGCGGCAGAGATAACAAGGGCTGTCAAAGGAAGCTCAGCCTCACAAGAATGGGGACACTTGGAGCTTACCGAAAATTTGCAACCCACCAGGTCCGTAATTGTGGGAATGCCATTCCACAAAGTTGAGAGTATTCACTGCTTGGAGTTCTCGCATCATTGAAACCGCTTCACACCAGCATCAATGGAGGCATAGTATCGAACATGACATCGCAATCCTTACCAAATCCTGGCACGATCGTGCCATCGCAATGTTCGCGAAAGCGATGTTCATGTCATCGTCACAACCCAACCTGGTGAGACCAACTCAGTAGGAGTTGGATCTATGCATATTGTTACTGTCAAACGTTGACGTAAATTTCGAAAGAAAAAGAAAAGGTGTATTGCTGACCATTGAGGTAAAATGCATCATGCCTGTCCGTTTGTCTCACGAATCCCGCAGGGATAGCGAACTAATATTCCGTTAGATTCCTAATAGCAGTTCGTTCAACACACCAACGGCGTGGCCAGAGCCAAAGATACTAAAGTGGCGCTGAGCACCACCATGATATTGTCTCGACTTTAAAGCGGGGAGAGCTAGTATGCATCGTCCCAGCCTTGTATCCCTAAAAAGTACCAGGCCCTAGGAGAAGAGGAATGGAAAATAGCAGAAAAGATCGTCGTCGTGCAGTGTTGCTGTTACCGCCGCCGCTGCATCACAAGGGCCGTTTATTCTTGGGTGAATAAATTAGGGCCTGTGCAGAACAACATCCTGATTCCACCGCAAGAACCATATCCGAACCATCGTTACCTAGCGGCCGTCGCTTGCTTGGATGCGATCAAGCATACCTGGAGCGACTATCGCATTGAAAGACCCACCCCAGTGACGGACGACAACTCCGTGATCTTTGGTTTCGTGCTCGCCACGTCGACCTTCCATTTTTCCAGAGAGGGCGCTAACCAGAAACAACTGGCTCGGTCGTATTAAACAACAACAGATCTAGCCGATCTTGAATCGACGAGCTGTCGCTCAGCTGCCAAGTGCCCTTGAGTCCTTGGCCCGAGAAATTGTCATCACGACCACGAGCTTCCAATCACTGGTAACCTGGTTGAACGAGGACCCAAGACAATCAACCGCGAGCAGAAGTTACAGCCAATCAATTTATAATCTACATTTCAATTTACTTTGTGAGTATCGCGACATGCATTACAGAAATCATACAATGCACTAGCAGTGCCAGTGCCAGTGAGTACGTCGTCAGGCTTCATGATTGATTCTTATCGACAAAGTTTCTCAGTGCTCTGCCAGATAAACTGGTTGCTCTGTAAGCTCTGCGACAGGCTGAACAAAAATATGGTATATGAAGATGTTGAGGGACCTCGGCACACCTCTCACTTACCCTGGAATCGTTTGAGCAGTAGTTTAGCTGCTTTGTGTCTGAAGACTCACCTGCTGCGGTGCCTTTCCCTCCTTTGCCAAGAGCTCGTTCAGACACCGAGCGATTACACCCACACCCTCCTCGACCACGCTTCTCTCCGAGTCGGCAACTCTGTTGAGGATACGACGAAACCGGTCTGGATGCCAGCGGAGCAAAGCAGTACGAATCCGTTCTCGTCGCGACTGGCTGGACGAATGTACAGGATGGAGCAAGAAGTTGGTGATGTTTTCGGGCGTAAGGTCTTCTACCCGTGTAGGAGCGACCAGAAGTGGCCAAGGGATATCACGAAAGCCGAGTGGTTCGGACGAGGCAGAAATGGCAGTCCACTGTGATTCATACGAGTTCCAGGCTTCGAGCATCGCACGTTCCACTCGGGATTGATCCCTCCGCGCTTTCTCCTTTGCTCTCTCCACACTCTTTCTCCGCTCGTCCGCAATGGTCTGTCTCTCGCTGTCCCGTCTCTCCCGTACCCGGGCCTGAATCCTCTTAATATCTTCTTGGACGATCCTTCGCCGTGCTTCTTCGCGCTCCCGTTCCTGCACCCTTCTCCGCACCTCCGCTTCCTGGTTCATCCACTTGTGCGCTTCTGCTTCGTACTCGTAAACCAGCTCATCCCACATCCGCTGTCGTAGCTGCTCCTTCCCCATCGGCTGCGCTCTTCGCCCGTAATTGGAGCGGTCAGTCAAATGGATCTGTTCGCTGACCCACTCTTCGATGCCCTGCTGATGCACAGGTTTGAATGCGTCTTCTCGGACCCACGATGGGCCCTGCGTTTCGCGCTTCCAACGTGCAGGGTTGAGCGTCGTGGGTTCGCAGCGGCACGTCACGTCAGGCCGCGGAGGGAAGCGCAGTCGAGAGATGGAATATGGCGAAGGGCTCGAATCGCTCGTCTTTGGACGAACGCATGGCGTGTAAAAGCATTCGAAGGGAGGGGTACTCATCGGGCGCGAACGATACTGGAAGCCTGCTTCCATGGTTAAAGCAGTGAGCGGCTTTAGGGAAACGGCGGTGGTCGATAAGTCCAACCCGAGGGGAAATGGGGTCTCAGGGACGGCTGGCAGGGTGTGTTATATCTTAGACTGGCAGGCCGGACACCTTGCCATGGCATGATCAACACGCGTCAGAAAACATGGCCAGCGACTGCGTGTTTGCCTACGTACACGGCCTCGTTGTACATTTTACCGGATGATTTCACGGCACCGACACGTTGGTCCGCTTCGGTCATTGCCAGATTTAATTCGCGCACCACGAACAAGTTTGATGATTGATTGTACGTACGGTACGTGCATAACGCTACATCACCGCGATTGTATCTTCCACAGATTTCCCCAAGAAACACGATAGCAAAAGTGTACATATTACTTGCGCGCCTCGGTAAAATTAAAGGGCCCAAGTCATTTTACATGGAACAAAAACCGGAATCGCTGATATACTCTGCGGAATCCTCCTTGTGGGAGGCTGCCTCGAGTCTGACCAGATCTGTGGAAATGAGATGTGAACACTTGTTGGAGCGAGCGGATATGGTTGATGGGCCTACTGAAATAGGAGTGGGCTTGGGCTTCCCGCGCTGTTAGCCGTTTCTGGTGATCGTATCGAAGAAGTTTATCCAAGAGGTCCAATGCCTCGGCGGTGACTATGTTATGGTTGTCGGAATTAATGTATCGCGACCAGGGCTGCTTGGGGTATCTGAGGGACATGTCGACTTGTGAAAAAAAAAAAAAACGGAGGGAAACATGTGTACTGACACTTGCAGGAGACTATCGAGATCAGTTTCAAAGGGTATGCCATACGTCCTCAGCCATGCATCGAAGCAATCAGTACCAAGGACTCTCAGTATCTTGAGTAATTGGTCGTCGTTGTCCACACCACGGAAGAAATGTTCCTTGCGGAAAATCTGTCATAGAGACCAGGCGATGGAGTTATTTTGGAACGTGGGTTAGGTGTAGGACCGACGCTTACCATCGACGCAAGCATGCATCCCACGCTCCAGATATCAAGGCTGTAGTCGTACTGTTTGTACCCGACAAGCAGCTCAGGCGCCTTGTAATAGCGAGACCCGACGCGAATGTGATAGGGTGTGCCAGGATGATAAAACTCAGCTAGTCCCCAGTCGATCAGTCTCAGCTACACAGGTTTAGATGATGAACTGAAGGTCGATGACACCACATTCGATAGGGGACCCACCTTTCGTCGTCGGTGATCGATCATGACGTTCCCTGGCTTCACGTCTCGGTGCATAATCCCTCTCGAATGCACAAAGTCCAGTGCCTACTTGAACGATCGCGTGAACTCGTTGGCGGTCTCACCGATGACATGATCTCGGCGCACCTTGAGCAACTGAAATATATAATACTTGATGTCATGCTCGTTCAGCATGGAAAACAGCAGCTTCCACTCCACATTCTCCACGTATTCCATGATGAGACTGTAGTACTGTTCAGAGGGGTCTTGCACGACGTCCCGCAGGGCGACGATGTTCGCACCCCCCGTCAGGTTACGGAGAATCTTGACTTCACGCTTGATCTTCTTCGGGGCGACGGGCTTGAGGACCTTGACGATGCAGATCTCCGAGTTGACCATGTCGATGCCTTTGAAGACCTGCGTGGGGCGTGCGTGATGAAGCGATGTGTACACTCGACGCGTTAGCGACGGCTCTTACCTCTGAATACCTTCCTCCTCCTATGCGTTCGATAATTTCATAACGTTCTGGCGAGCTCCACTCGATGTTGGAATTCTCTGTCAGCACCGGTCAGATCAGATTTGTAAACGTCACCGTCGAGTGGTGTCCGATACTGACCATAGTCGTACCAGGAGCGTCCGAGGGAAGCGTTTACGTCGGCATACGTTCTTGCCATGGGCGACCAGGCTGGTCAGACTCAAGAGCCAGGACTTGTCAATAAACAAAGGGTGGTGGGCGTGCCCAGACGGGGCATTCAGGCCAAGGGCAAGGCAGGAACGGTGGACAGCCTCGGCCGGCGAGTCGTGCTCGTGGTTGCCTTTCACAACGTCCCGATTCGGCGCTCCGTCCAAGTTTGTTGTCACATCGCTCTCATACACACCGAAAATCCCAGAAATGATGCATCATGACATTGAAAATAAACCAGATAGAAAAAAAAAAAAAACTAGATGTGTTGATGACGTGATAGCAGTGTCCGTGGACAGCTTACAGCAGAACGATGAATGAATACACATAGTAACTAATGAGCTGAGGTGAGTAAGTAATAAGGGATCGCGATGATGGATATAGATCAGACTGAAATCGATAACGAGAGTGAGAACCCTGTGAAGCTTTGTTAACACCCTACCAGAAACGAATCCCGAAAGAGACTTACTGATGAATGAGAGTGTCACAGTGATTGAATGGGCTGGTTAGAGATTGCAGGCAGCAGCAGCTCAACCACTTGCGCAATCGAGCTGTTCTGCTGGCAAAACATTTCCAGATCTTTTCCGGACCATAGCCGCTCCTCTGCTCGCGACCGTGGATCGCTCCCGTTCCCAATGTCCTCGCTACTACTTCTCGAATGGGAAGGTGTGATATGATTGCTCTCTGCCTCGAGTTTCCCGGGCCCGTGATGATGATACACCTTACTCCTCGACTTCGACCGAACGAGATCAGAAGGGCCAGTGGTATCGCGAGAAGACAATGAAAACTGGGAATCGTGACGAGAGTTGCTCGCAGAGTTGAGACGCTTGAGTGCGCTGTTTAGCTTCTCTGGTGATTGTTGAGCGGAAAAGGCTTCTGGACCGACGAGAGTCTCCTGCAACACCCTGAACGCGATATCGCTGACAGCTCGTGTGAACCTTGCTTGGAATGGAGACGGGTTCGGTCCTGCGGGACAGATGCTCGTTGACGCATCCGTCCATCTCTTCAACGAGGTCGCCCATTCGTGGCGGACGAGCGGGTCGGCAAAGCTGAACATGTATCTTCGCGGAGCATTGTGGTGGTTCAGGAATGTGACCTGGAAAGTATTCCGCATGAAGGCGCGCTCCACAGAGATGGGCCAACTCGGTGGGAGACCAGTGTAGAGCAGCGCGTTCGACCCAGAACACAGCATCAACATCGTTGTCAGACCGAACAACGTCCCTGTCACTCTGAATGATACCTCGGATGACTTAGCGAACGAGAGAACAGGTGGGTCAAACGTAAGATTGTGTCCGAACAACTCGATTGTGAAATTGGGGTCAGGTTGTGGGATGCGGATTACCACCGGTTCGGACTGGACTTTGTAAGTCAGACGTGAAGGCTGTGCGCGCTTAAAAGTGACAGTGATCTCGGTGGGCCCGTCGGAAGATGGGTGGCGTGCTTGTGAGAGTGGCTCACGGTAGATGGATTCGTAGACATCGCTAAGCATGTCATCAGACAGCAGGCCACGAGGATCGTGGCGTCGGAACGCATCCAAGAAGTCTCTGGCAGTAACATTTCTCCCAACGTATCTAGTTGACCCAGGTTCCTGAGATATCCCGCCGTGCAATACCTCATTGAGTTGCACGATCGCTCTCGAGAACCTATAAGCCAGATCCTTGTCATAGGCAACCTGCTTCCCGTTGGCATAGTACCACCGACTGGCAAAGGAATCAAGCAGGATATCCAGGGGGCTGATTCCCTGGGTGGTGCGTGTTGGGATGTTGATGGTCTGCAGAAAGATGCGCAACGCTTTGTCCACCCTGACACCGGTGAATCCGAACACATCGAGGTAATGTTTGAGGACGATACGTGATGTCCTCCTAGACAGATAATCACCGAGCTGTGCGCGATCGATTTCCGGCGTGCGGAACAGCAAGTGTGCCAATGCCTTGGGATCATCAGGCTGCGCCAAACTGTTAAACAAAGACACGATGGCTTGATCGGCGTCGTTGGCAAATTGCTCAACAAAGGATTGGGTAAGAGCATTGCGCGGCACACTCCGTGACTGAGGCTCTTCACGTTCGCCGCTAAATCGCAAATTGCGGAGGAGCACAACATTCTTCACGACAAATTTTCTGTCCGAAGGATTCGGCTTCGTCAGCTCGAGGAAGGCGTCTGGGTCTTGGGTGATGGGCTTGGCAATGATAAAGATGTCGTTGAAAAGGAAAAGGAAACGATCCTTGACCGTATCGGAGTTGACTACCTGCAGGACAGGCGCAGCCAATAACAACTTCCGAGGCGGGTCATCAATCGCCGATGGCCAGACGGGACTCTTCGGTCCACGTCCTAGCATCTCGTCAAGACGTTCCATGATAACAGCACTTTTAGAGGGGAACTCTGAGTATTGCGAAGACGTATTTGAAGATGACTCCGAGGTAGTTGGAGGAGGATAATCAGACAAGGACGACCAAGGCTCTGGTGTGGATGGCGGCGCAGGTTCTGGTGGTGATGGGGTAGGAGGAGATGTGGAAGTTGCCAGAGCGGATGGCGCAGAGGGTTCGATGGGAGAAGGAGAGACACCACTGCCTGACTTGGCGATCTTGCTTGCTCGAGGTGTCTTCTGCGTGTCCTCATGTGGAGAGCTTCCATTTGGGCTGACGGGGGAAAACTCTCCATTATGTGACTTCCCAAGCAAAAGGGTTCCATTGGTACTGCTCGTTGGCGTCCTCGACTTCTCTGAAGAACCGATGTCTTCCCAATCTGAAGTCAGGTCATTTTCCTTCTTCCACCTTAATATTTCGGAAAGAGAAGGCTTTTTAGAGGGCACAGTGGGACGAATGGTTTGAGAAGTCGGACTGAGCGAGTTACTTGCCAAAGTCGGCGTTGATGACCCAAACCTATTGCTGAGCCACTTGCGGACACCTTCACGGTTGGTGGGAAGCGTTTTCAGCAGGACAGATCCAGGAGACTGGTTGCTTGGTATCTGTCCGCCACTGAGATAGTCGTGCGACGACGATGAGGGTGCGGTTGATAGAGGGGGGGGATTTAGGTTTTTGAACTTGGGAAGGAGATGAGTGTCCGACGCTTGGTGTGCAAGAACCCGATCTCGTTTGATGTCGGGAGAATTAAAGGGTGTGTTGCTCGACGAGCTTGAGGGCAGTGGTATCTCATTCTCATTCCCGTGGAGAGATAGGACAATGTCCGGAGTGGACGACGATATGGAGAGTCCCCGACGATTCCGGCTGTTGATACGTTGTTCTTCGAGCTTCTTGATCCCTGGGAATGGGAACAATTTAACATCCTGATTGTATTTGGTAAGATCAAGGTTGGAAGCCAAAGGAATCGGAGAAACACCACTTCTTGGTGGTGTTGGCAGTACCAGTGACTGCATGGACGTCGAAGCAGACGAAGATTGCATCACCGACTGCTGACCACCCAGAGGATATGTCGACCCAAGCTCGTTCTTGTCCGCTTTTGGACTTGCCAGGCTTCCTCCGCTCTCCCGACTGATGCTCGAGTCCGTGTTCTGTCTTCGTTCCCGAGTAACTATGCTGTTGGTCCGAGATCGACGACCATTGCTCGAGCTGCTCCTCGTAAGGGCCCCGACAAGCATTTTCCCCCATGCTCCAAGTGAGCCCTCCCGCTTCAGTGGCGTTTCTGGCGCAGCTAGTGGATTGTCCAAGTCGAACTCGGTAGCTAGAGGAGATCGATCGCTTTGTATGCGCGACGCGACCGAAAGACGTTGAGGGTAAGCCTGATGCGAGGAATCCGACTCGTCACCGACAAGGAGTGCTGAAGTAGTGTTCAATGTCGCGGTCTGTGACAAGGATTCATGGGCACTCAGGGCAGAAGGTTGTTCAAGGGATGGCTCGATGTCAACCACAAGTTCCTTGGATTCTGAAGATGCGCGAGGTGACGATTCCTCAGTCTGAGGTCCGGATTCCTCGCGAGGCGACTCTGGAGGGATCTGATCATCATCTTCCTCCACCACGTTGCGCAACTGTTCTTCATCCTCGTCATCTTCGTTATGGACAGCAATGTTGGACTCCGGAACTAAGGAATATAAGCATGCGTACTATGGTGAAAACAGCGGTGAAAAACTGACGTGGCTCCGCGATCCAACTTATCTGTCTGTCATAAGCATCATGGTAGGGTGACCGCCGAAGGTGTTCGGCAGGGTATACAACCTCCTCAGGTTCCTCGGGCTCCATGTCATCCCCCTCATCACGAGAAGATAATGATACTTCCTTATGTGGCGTAGCAAATGGACTGGACGGAAATACATCTTGCCTTGATGGAGACCTCTGGATGACGGGGAGATACAATGGCACGCCAATAACACCTGCGGCCAAGTCGGTTGGCTCAATCGACGGGTCATCTGACGAGTGAGGCAATCGTTGAGGGAGCCCCGGAGATGAGCGCCTAGGAGTAGCGGGGAGTCCAGGATAGGTAGACTGAGGAGGAACAGCCACATCATCGTCCTGCTCGACGACTATACTTCTCCGCTTCCATTGATTAGGCACAGCCCGGACAGGGGTTGTCTGACGGCTGCCTGCAATACTTTCATCAAGATTGATATTAGGAGTGGATATAGGCTGGATAGGGATAGGCGTTGTGGAAGCTGTGCGGATGGGTTCCGTGAGTGGTTGTTGGGTGTAGGGCAGGGGTATCGAGGGGTGGGTTGGAGTACTCGTTGAAGTAGATAATACCTCGGATTCGTCGGTAGCCGTTGCCTGGTTGGATTTGTTGGCTGAGTTCCGCGCTGATCTGCGTCGTCTTCGTTTTGTAGGCGTAGAGACTACCAGTTCCTCGCCTCCGCTAGTGCCTCCTTCGTCAGCTTCTTTGATCCTCTCGCCAAGGGCAGTAAAGAGTTTCATGCGGGCAGCCGAGCGCTCACCACCCGAGACGGTGTTATTACGGCCAAGCTTTACCAAGCCAGGCTGTGGAGATATTGACGGAGAAGAAAACGTGGAATCTTGGGATTCTGGATTGCCACCCGTGAGCTTCTGAAGAGCCTGCATACGTGCAGCCACGCTGTTGGACCGCAAAAGACCCTTTTGTATAGCGTCTAGTGTGGGCATCAACGGCGTGGGTGGTGAGGAGCCGGGATAGAGGAGGGGTGTTCCTGGAGATAAGAAATTGGGGGACATGAGGACTCTGGATGTAGGGGGAGTGGAAAAGTAGGAGGGTATCGGTGCAACGACGGACGGATGCTGGAGCACGGAGGGTGGAGGGGAGGGGGGTGAATCGTCTGGGGAAGAGTCATTGCTCGGGGTGACTGAGGTTGGTACAGGAGACTGGGGAAGCTTTTTACCCTTGAAGTCTCTCGAACCCCTGGAGCGGGAGCGGGACCTGTTACGACGCTTTCGACCGGACGTGGATGGTTCAGGTGTGGCAGACTTCTGTTCTGGGGGAGAGCCAGGTCTGGGATCGGGACTGGATGGGCGGTCGTGGGTGGGTTCGATGACATCCTGTTCGTCCTCTGCCTGGAACTTCTCCCCGTCGCTCACGGCTTCGATGTGCATTGGAGGGCGTCTGCCGTCTTTCATGCGGGGGAGGGACGCGGCGCGACGTAGCTTTGCGACGGCATTGGCGCGCTGCTCTGCGGCCGATGCGGGGTCGCTGTCCATGGGCGCCCGAGTGCTGTCGCCTGGGGGTCAATAACGAGGTCATAGATTTGGCAGAGGATTCAGACGTACGTGGAGATGTGAGGACGCTGTGCGACGGTGCGCCGAGTAGCAAAGGTGGATGTATGCGCTGTCTTTGTTGTGTCGGACAAGCGAAAGAAGGAAGAAAAAGAAAGGCAACGGACCGAGCAGAGAGAAACGAATTACGGAGACACGTGACGGCTGCGTATAACGCAACAATCTTTGTCGTCGTTGGGCACGTCGAGTCAGACTGAGAGGGAGACGGGCTTAGAGTATATAACAAGAGTTGATCTGGATCCGCATGTCGCCCTCTGCCTCGCGGATTTGCGCTTTTTTGACGGTGAAGCCGTCCAAGCGCGTCACTCATCGATAAGGAACGCGGCAGACAGCGTGCTTTTCATTTCTCCAGATCAGCGCAGGTCTCTCCTGCCTTGCTTTACGGGGCATGTCTGTGCTCGGGAGCATGTCTGCTAATTCCATCCGCCCTCGGAATCGCAACAGGTCCACCCCTTCCATATGCGACACCTTCCAAAGAATGGAACCTACACAGGGCCCATCCGTCCCCTGTCACCCCCACCGCCATTCCGCCGCCTTCGTCTCGATCCATGCGCTTCCTTGATTTCACTCCAGTTCGGTCGCCTCAAGTCAAACCCTTCCCCGATCCGAGCGTACGTCGACCCGCCCACTCGCGACACAGCTCGAAGCCGAGCCGGGTCTATGCTCCCGTCCTCTCCCAACACGGATCTACGCACGTGAACTCGCTTGATGAGCCCCAGTACCATCGTTTGGGTCACAGTTCCCGTTTCTGGCTCGGGAATATCAAAAGCGTGATACAACTGTATCACAAATCGATTCATCAGCTAAGGCTACCACTCGGGTATCTCACATACCTTGCATTCGAAGCCCACCGCACTCTCTTTCACCCATGCAGGCTTCACATTAGACTGACGTTCGTCCACGATGAGTAAGTACATGTAGTTAAACCTACGCCGATGGCGTCCGACTAACAACAATCGACTCACACTATGTGCCATCGTTAATCCGCTCAACGCCCACATATCCACGTGTTCCGGTGCGTCAATGGATGTCACGTTCGCTGCCTCCACGAACGGCTCGCTAACAAGGCTGATGGTGAATTCCTTGGTTGCCATTATATTCGCTCGGGTCTCTTCCGGCTTCTGCGACGTCACTGAAAATGAAGCACTGAGGAGGGGAGGATTGTGCGCGACCTTGCCAAATCACAAAATTGATGACTACGTAACATTAGTGCAGAGAGAACGAGTCTAGCCCACCAGCGAAAAGTAGCTGTACCCGGCCAGGCCGGGTTTAGTACATGAGCTAGTATGATACAACCCAATGTGCTCACCTGAACAGTGTCAGGTTAGGTCTGCCCTTGGTGGAAACCGTTGAGAGTAGTGCGGTCGGCCGAGGAGTGACCGCGCTGGTCAACAACGAGTATACACGCCTGTATGAAAGTTAAAGTCAATTCCACATGCACAGAAACAAAGTTAGATTTGATGGATTAACGCCGACGGCATTCGTGATTCTCCAGGTCCGGGGAACGTTCTACCCATGTTCCGCGACTGCATGGATCACATACCTGGAAGGCATCAGGACCGGATTCCATGTCTTCACATCGTGCAAGTCGTGTGTCCAGGTTTTGTCGAGCTCCGCGTCGCGCGAAGCCCCTTGGCAAGGCTCCCATTTTGGATTTGGGGGCATGGTCAGTCGAAAGGAGGGGGCGGGATCGAAGACCGGTAAATCTTTGCTTTCACGCTCCGGCTTGGACCCTGCTGTGAACCGCCTGGCTCTCTGCCATGACTTTTCAAAGATGTGCCGGTGAGAACACGGTTTCCAAGATCCAAACAGGACGCAGTGCTGGAGGTTCATTGCTTTGCTTGAGTTGACAAGTGGCCGTATGCGGATGCAGTCGGGAATTTGCCGTAGCTCGCCAACGAGACACTGTTTACTAGCAACCACGAAGGTGACGCGCTGACAGGAACCTCATGGGTTCCCATGCAGGTGGTGCCCTTTGCATGCAGGTCCATCCAAGCCCGATATTCCCGATTTTCAGACTCGAAAGGAGATTGACTGGAGATAAGAGGTCACATCGGATAACCACCTGAAGCACCCCAATGATTGCTCGTGGCACGAAAGGCGCGCTGTTTCACGAGCAGAATGAATGCTCTGCTACCACATCCATGGGGTCACCGGTTCAAGGCCACACTGACCCAGACGCAGGCACCCCTCGTTTACCCCGCGTTGAATCTCGGACGCCGAATTCTTGTGGTGATGCTCTTGACCCCTGTCCTGCTCGAGTACTGGCATGCTCTGCCGCGAAGTTGTCTCGAAGAGGAAGTGGTAGCGGCAACTTGTTCTTCTCAAAAACGCGCGCGCACACCATCATGATGTGATGCTCGGGTCCCTCTCTTTGCCACAGAATGTTCCTGAGGTGATCGTCCATCCGCTCGCCCTCTCGAGGTGGTAACTTTCCTGATTCATGGTAGGTAAGTGATATCCAATCATCAAGCTCTGAAGCGATGGGGGCCCAATGGCATCGTTACAGGACGGATCGTTGTCTGTGCGGCTCAAAAGTATCGATCTTGCTTTACCTGTAACGTCGATTCAGGAGTGGTCTCTTCCATGGCGGTCATACTGATCCGTGATGAGTATGCATACACCACGTTTGAGCAGAAAGCGACTGTCTCCCAGCTAATCGTTCGGTCGTATCAGCTGGCGTTCCCATTTTGTTTGCATCCATGCATCCATTTTTTCTTTCTTTCGAAGGACCCCGACTATTCGATTACCATCATCTTCCAATAACGATCCCTGCGCATCCGAGGGGATCCTGATGATCCCTTCCAGGCAATCTAAAGGTGTCGACTCGAGCTCTGCAGGGGATCCGACGGAGTCATAGGCTTCATCGACGTACATGTTGATTCGCGGAGCGATCCGAACTATCTCAGACTCTAGGGCTGATACCCTGTACTGACATTACCCCGTTACACAGCTTTCGTGAAATCGTTAGAGATCACCCGTAGATAGTATTCGTGGCGCAGAGCAGACCAATCGTAGAGAAACGTTCTATTAACATCGCAGCTATCGACCAATCCTCGTAGCGCAAACCACCGTGACTGAGCCATACTCGCACTCAGTAATCCCGAGATGGCCGACACCTACAGCAATCTGCATGGATCCTATGCCTATCATGACACGTTGAAGGGCGTGTACTACGGACCTGGCTGCGTGTACACAGCCCTCCCAAAATTACTCTCTATCTTGGATGGCAGCAAGGCGCTTGTTATCACAGGCAAGTCTCTCCGGGAGAAGGTTAGCCTTCATGAATTCACCTCATCCTTAGACTTCGCGCTGACGTACAATCTATCCAGACGAGTGTGGTCGCAACCGTCGAAGCAATCTTGAAAGATAACGGTGCCTTTGCTGCCACCTTCTCCGAGATAGGGCAGCACGCTCCTGTCCAAGGCATCATCCGTGGCTTGGAGGCGCTCCAAGCTGTGGGAGCCGACATCATCGTATCCATAGGAGGTGGCTCGCCCATCGATGCAGCGAAGGCTATCATTTATCGCCATCATCAGCAGAGTGGGGGCAAGTCTCTCAATCATATAGCTATTCCGACCACCCTGAGTGCGGCCGAGTACAGGGTGAGTTTCTCATAACCTACCAGAATACTCCATCAGTCAATTCATTCTCCAACAGGGCGGTGCTGGATACACGGACGAACAAGGCAACAAGGTCGGCGTTTCTGACCCCATGATTGCCCCTGCTGGCATCATTCTCGACGCTGAATTGACGTTGGTCACCCCGGAGGAACTATGGTACGCCTCGAGGTTCCGTCTCTTCTTCTCGTGCTCAACATGAGGTACACACAGGCTATCGACGGGCCTTCGAGCATTGGACCATGCTGTTGGTATGCCGTACTCTACCCAAATGCCGCTCCGCGTTAGAGACTCATGTTGACGCAGAGGGTCTCTACAGCCCACTGCCATATCCCCTGAAGGTTCTCCGTTATGCCGCTCTATCAGACCTCTTCAAGTATCTGCCAAAGAGCAAGGCACAACCTGGGGATTTGGAAGCAAGACAAAAACTATTGGTAGCTGCATGGATGAGCATTTGGCCGCTGAAGGTCGAGAAGTACGGGTAAGAAGAGTGTCCAGGATATGCCGCAATTCCTCACATAATCCTCCCTAGTCCCCTTGGATTATCACATTCTCTGGGTCACAAACTTGGGGCGACCTACGGAATTCCGCACGGGATCACATCAGTGAGCGAAGGGAGTTCTTAATCCGAGGACTTGAGGGTGTTAAGCCCTTTGAAAGTGTTTGACACTTGCTTCTGTCGTCATTCTTAAAGCCGATGTCGCAAGTCCTGAAGATAAGGAAGCACTAGCAGAAGCGTTATTCTATCTACGGGAACCCACCACTGGTACACTCGAGGGGGATATTAGACAACTGGGGAACAAGATTGACGAGTACGCGTACCTTCCTTTCCAGCGAGCATTCCCGACCAGGACTGACGGCCATTCAACCAGACTCGTGCGCGGTCTGGGCCTGCACCGCACGCTTGCATCATACAATGTCCCAAAGGCCAACTTTCCGACCATTGCAAGGCTGGCGTTGGTAGGGGATAATCCAGAACTTCAGCCTAGGGTAGAAGCATTGCTCGAAAGCATCTATGGCGCCTAACCGGCCAGAATGTATCGATTCAGAGGTCATCCTATGAAGTGAACTTGTATTCATATCTCTGTACCATTCTATGTCTTCCAATGGACAGAAGGACCGGAACGGACTATTGACGGTGAAAAGGTAGCTTCCCGTAGGCGGACCAAAGGGTTGAAGGGAGATAGCTGTTCCTTCTGTGGTGAGAGGGGCTCGTGGGACGCTCTACAACTGGTCCCAGCTACAAAATCTGCATGTCAGAGGTTCGACGAGCAATATAACCGATTCCTTGGTACACTTTTGAAGGTGAAGCTTTGAAGGGTCCCGGTGAGGAGGACTATTCTGGCGCCGACAGCCGCTTCGGAGAGTTCCACGGTGGGTACCGGTGACTCGCGGACGGTCTCGGACGCCAGTGAAACAGCCTGAACTTGAACATACGCCATATGGTTGATGTACCATAGCATCGAAACTTGCAACGGCCTCTCTTGTTCGCCAACGGATCGGATACATGAAGTTGGGCCTAAGACGGCCTTGGCGCTGTCCATCGCCACGAACCGCCCTGATTTCCAACTCGGCTCAGTGCTTCAGGAAAGCGCCAAATCGTACTGTTTATCCTCAAACCTCCATCTCTTACTTCTCTACCTCTCGTCCTGACCCACCGAGCAAGGGGACCCTCTGCCGCGTGTACACAAGTCCGAGTGTGAGATCGCAGAGTAGGTTGTTGCTGATAGAAAGGTACCGCGCTCCGCTTGTGTGCACGAGTCTTATAAACACGTCATGCCAACAAGTCTCTAGGCATTTCCTGGCACCTCGTTCGGTTTCACTCGCAAGAGCAGGGTTTTCTCCATCCATGTTGCAACAAAGGCCCAGTTCAACAAGCGCGTCCAAAGGCAACGATGCCAAGAACATCAATAATAACGCAAAAAGCAGCGGCCGTAACCATAGTCATGAACAACCCAACGACTCCTCGCATTCTCACTCCATCTTTCATTCACATTCGCATGATGATCATGACCATACTCACGATGCGGAACAGATAATACATATATTTGAAGGAAAAGGTGTGTTGTCCTTTGCTGGGTGTGATGTTCTGGCTCAACACGCGTTATGCAGGCGACCGGGGCAGTCGAATAACCCTCCTTGGGCTTCTTGTTAATGTGATATTGACTGGTGCAAAAGGAGTTGCAGGGTGGTATATGCATTCTGCATCACTGCTTGCTGATGCAGGTCACTCACTGAGTGGTGTGTGTTGTCCTTTGCGTCATGACACGTATGCTCATCACCATTCCTCAAGACCTGTTGGGTGACTTTGTCACCTTGTTCTGCTGGAAATTATCTAGAAAACCACCTTCCGGAAGATACCCATATGGCTTTGCCAAGTTCGAAACTCTTGGAACGACAACAGTCTCGATTCTTTTGATCGGTGGTTCACTTGGCATAGGTTTTCATTCTTACCATCTTTTGATGGAGGCTCTGTCAGGGACCGTGTCGACCCTCCCTCCAGGTCAACTCCACGACATTTTACAACACGTTGCCTCTTTTGGTCACCACGTCCCATCCGTCGGGCATGCACACACACATGTAGACATACTTGATCCCAACGCTGCATGGTTTGCAGCCGTTAGCGTTTTGCTGAAGGAATGGCTGTATCGCGTCACGAAAAAGGTTGCCGACGAAGAGCACAGTCCGGTGCTGTACGCGAATGCTGTTCACCACCGGAGCGACGCGTATTCGAGCGTCGTCGCGTTGTTTGCCATCCTGGGATCATCCATCTTCCCCGCCATGCCACTCGACCCGCTCGGAGGTACGTTGACGATCCGTAATAAAGACCACTCGATCACTCATGTAAGGTTTAATCAAAGGCTTGCTCGTGTCATATGTCATTCTTCAACAAGGCGTAGGACTACTCGGAGGGGCATTCGCTGATTTGACTGACGCTGGGATATCAGCGGGTGCGCGAGATAAACTCTTGCATGCACTGGACCCTCTGCTTCGTCGCGGCGCCGCGAATGGCGACGCCACCGCCGTCCCGGAGGGTTCTCGCGTACTCGCGATCAAAGAGTTGAGAGCGAAGCGAGCTGGATCGTTGATAGACGTCGACCTCACCGTCGACGTACCTCACACGACGACCGTCCTGGCTACATCTGAGTTGCAGGGGAAGATTACCCAGCTGCTCAAGGAGGCGAGGAGGGAGGTCTCGGAGGTCAGAGTCAAGTTCCATCCTGTACAGGATAGCTCTTGATGATATATGGACGTCCATGTCGTGTTGTAACTTATCAGTGGTAGCACTTATTTACAATAAATGAACATTCAAATGGTATATAGAGTCCTGACTCGCGTCTTGACCGACACGGGGACGCATCTTGATCAATGAGCGAACTCGAACTCAGGTTTTCTCCCTCAACTGAACAAGATGCTGGCGCGTTCCGCCTCATAGAACTTCCACCTGAATTATGCCAGCTCATCGATTCGGCGGTAGAGACCAAAACACCCCAACCAATGTAAGTGATGCGACCACCAGCACACTGATATTTTCATCAAGCACAGACTCTCCATCAAAGGACATCCAACCGAGGACGCGGTAGTATGCACAACGAATAAAACATTCACGCTACGCTCGGTGGTGCTTTCCAACACGGTGCTAGTCTTGACGCCTTCCAGGACAGACCCGGACGGGACGGTTCACCTCCGCGACCAGCTTCATGAGGTGCTGGAGTTGGTACCGTCCGTTCCCAAGCTACACAAGCTGTCTGTGCTCCTTCGAGGGACGGAGTACGACGAAGGGGATGAAGATCGACGCGTTAGTCACGTCGAGAACGCGCTCTGTTGCATCTACTGACGATGCCCTCACTTCAGGCGACGCTTCCGAGATACAAGTACGAGCAGGCGCGGGGGGACATCCAAGCGAGCGACTCTGAATTGAAACTCGGTCTCAAGGAACGGCGCATCCTCGTCCTAGATGGTATGTCTACGTGTATTTCGAGCGTGGCGTCATCTCACTGGTACATGTCCTTGACAAACGCAGGCTACCTTCGACCGATCGCGCCCGTACATCTCAACACGATTCTGGAGCTCCTTCTCAACTACCTCATATCGCTGAGCCTTTCGCACGAAGCTGCGCCGGTGGACGACTTGGTGTCTGCACTGGCTGACGAGCACGAAATACCACGGGAGGTGTCGAACCAGGTCGTGTCCTGGTTCGGCCAAGTAGACGAGGGTACGTGGAAGATGGATGTCAATGCAGTGGTCGCAGAACTCGGACTAGGAATTCTTAGACACTACAAGGTACCCTTTTTCCCCATCGTTCCTGCCTCCTCTGCAGCTGACATCGCGTCGATGCAAAAAAAGCACGAGAATATACTAGAGATAGAATTCATGACCAAATGGAAGAACGCCGTCGGTGACGCGTTCGAGTCGGCCGTCTCACTACAACTGCTCTCGGTACGTTCTCTCCTACCCTCCTTCCCCGGGGGAAACTAATACTCATGGAATGCCAGGGAAACTACCTCCGAAACCCCAGCAACATCTCAGGGGCGACTTTGAACCACCTTCCGGCTTCCACTCTCCCGACAGATCCAGCTGCACGTTTTGCGGAGCTGTTCCTGACACGCCCAAAATGGAAGAGCGACGAGATTGAGCCTTTCCTCTCTGACATCGCTCTGAATTCGAAAGAGCGGGACAAGTTGTTGCTCAAGTACGCGCGTGCGATGACGACACCGGAGGGTACTTGGTACACCGCAAGGGTGGGCTACAACAATTAGGTCGCGACATTCAGCACGTTCCGGATGCATGAATGCTGAAAGTAACGGGTTAAATGCTTTCAAGCAGCGACATCACATGGTACATATTATATCGCTGTCGACTAGCCAAAAGTTCCAGTGCCCGGTTCTGCACTCTGGTAGAAACTGGGATGCCAGCCAGCACGAAATCTCCGCGTACTTGTTACCGTAAGAATATATTACAGTGAGTGAACGTCGAATAGAGGGCTACAAGAAAGTACTTTAGCCCAAAGAGCGATCCAATCAATGATCATCTCGCAACCCTTACCACTACTCCTCCCTCCTTCGTCCCTTGCCTCGCGTTTTCATACCCTGGCCCAAATTTCTGACAGGCGAAGGATGATACTCTTCCTCTTCGTCATCGGACGCTGCCTTTTTGCGTTTTCGCTGAGAATTGGGCGTTGAGGCGGCAGCATAGGTTTTGTTGGCAGAGAGAATCTTGAGACCCGATGGCCCCATGAGACTGTCGATGAAATTCCAGAGCGCTTTTCCGACATTTCCATTATTTCGAACGTCGCGGAATTGTTCTCGGATTCGTAGACGCATGTGCAGAATGGCATTTGCCCGCTCGTGGTGCGAATGTTCTCGAAGGACGAAGAGCAGCGTCCCTAAGGAAGGGCAAGACGATAAGCATGAAAAGACAATCGGCGTCACGGGTCAGCCATGACCATACCAATAAATACAAATTCGACAGGTGCGACGCGTTTGTCGACCTGTTCAAAGGCCGTATTGAGCCCAGGCGTCATAGCGATGTATCCAAATTCGTTTAACACGTCGCCTATATGATTCTTGAACACTTGGTTCGGTTTATCCACACGCGACATCCATTTTTCGAGTTTCTGGGCCGATGGCAGGGGGCGGTCCTGTAACAGATCGCAACAATATACCATTTGTGCGATGCATTGAAAGTCGCGGCCACGTCGAGTATCCCACTCGAGGACTTCAGCGAGACCGCCTTCGCAGTTAACGTGTCTCATTTCGAGATCGCTTATCCAATCTGCCCAAGATGAGGAAATCGCTTGCAATTTTTCTACATGGCATTAGACTCTCCATCATCCTTAGATACCTGATTGTATGCGCACCTGCGGCCGTCAAGCTCATCCCGAGTTGTACCCGTTGGAAAATTTCTCTCTCTGTGCCCGGTGGGAGGTCGTGATACTCGACTGGTGACGGCATGTGAATGATGGGGCACGCTCGTTCGGCAAGGAAACTGACCGCATGTAATCCTCGTTTCCGCAAACCGTCGTTTCCATTGATCAGGGATTTCTAGGCGTGTGGTTTTCTGTGCATCGGATCTGACGAACCAGAAACTCTTCTTTGTGCGCGCTTCGCGATCTTGACAAAAGGTCCCTCAGCACGACCGGTTGAAACCTGCGGTGTGGCACTCACGAGGTATCTGTGATGGTACACCAATCAACAGGAAGGGGGGAAAAGAGCAGACACGGATGCTCACCAAACCATCGAGAAACTTTTGTATTGATGTCAGCCTCTGCTTGCCATCGACACACACCCTCACTGTCTCTCCTTCGTCGTCTTTTTGAACTGCAAATATGACGGGGGGCACGTAAAAATTGCGGAAAATAGAGTCGATGAGTCCAATCTGCTTGCTCTCTGGCCAGACTATATCTATGAACGCGCCGTGTCACGATGAACGACGGCGTTGTGGCGGCAGCAGGTCAACACACCTCGTTGGTAGCTGGGATTGAGGTCGATATACCCTTCGTGTATGAAGGCTATGGCATGTTAGGGAAAAGACAGTCGACGATATCGGTTGGCTCACTGTGGAGTTCTTGTGCGCTATAGCTCATCGCGGATGGTGGTGTCAATGCATTGGTTATGCGAAACACGTTGGGATCAGCATTTTCGTTGTCCGAACCGAAATCATCATCGAGCTCGTCGATGTCCTTGTCTTGGCTGTCGCTTTTGTTGGCCATGGTTCGCGGCGGAGGCACACCGGTTGTGTTGTAGAGGGGTCGAGCGTGAAGGTGTCAGCCACGGGTCTAATCGTTCAACGAACGTTAAGCTTTGGGTATTACTATACTTGGATTACCATGTCTCGATTAAATAGTACTGTAATCTTTGCTCCCCTCATTCCAATCCCCAAACTCGTCATCATGATAAGCATCCTGTTCATGGCCGTCGTTGCGAGCAAGCGTCGCATCTGAAGACGTCGATCGTCGGTGCCGAGTCCTCTCCTCCTCGTCCTGAATCAATCTACGTCCTTCCTCACCCCTCTCCTCACCGCTGTCTGCGGCTCCCTTCGAGGCAGGTTTCCGAATAGTGTCAGTGGAGACCCCATCCTCGTCGTCACTCGTGTCTCCAATCTGCCAGAGCTCCTGGGTCGCTGATTCCCCCTCTTCTGGCACCCTGAGAGCCTGTGCTTCGTCTGCCTCATTGCCGGCTTTGTCACCTTTCATGGAAGATCGTGCACCCGGTGTTCGTGACAGCGCGATATTCCGCTGGGATCGCTCGGGCTTCTCGTGTGTAAGAAGGACGACACCGGATATAAGGATCACAATAGAAGTAAAAATGAGGAAGAGAATCCAGGGCTTGTAGGAGCCGATCTCGTTATTAAAAACGAGCGAGTCCAAGAAACTACACGTAACGAGTAAGCAGAGGCTGCATTGCAAATAGAGCAACATACCCCGCAGCAGTGTAGACACCATAGAACACAGGTACGACGAGCGTGGAATCATACACCTTCAGTCCACGGTTTAGGCATATGATCTGATAGACCGCTGTGATGGTCAAGAGAATGATTGTGAAAATGGGTGCAATATGCCCAAACTGATTGCCCGGATTTTCGTGCGACAAACTTCCGGTGAGCAATTTGACGCTACAAGGACTAAGAACGACCGACGGTAACTTGAATGATGGGTACGTACGTAGCCTTTGCAAACACAAGGCATCCACCTGCGAGACCACCACCACAGCATGCCCAGCCAATTCCAAGGATCCAAGCGATCTGCCTGTCGTCCTTGGGTGCTGTCCAAATCTCGAGTTTCTCTTTGATCCAAAGTGAAAAGGAGGCATAGGTGTTCTTGGCTTTTCTGAGGAAGGTGGTACTAGGTAATGGTGGTCTGCGCACGCTCATGCCTGTGAAGGGCTCTGAAGTGATGTCGGAACGGGAAGCGAGGACCGCGTCAAGCGAGTAAGTGAACTTGAGGACGATAAGCAAAGCAATGGACATGGCGAAGAAGAAAGCGAGCCATCCACCCCTCCTCCAGAGGGCCGTGAGATGGTCGACGTCGGTCTCTGAAGAAAGACCACTGTTGATGCCGCCGAACGTGACTATGCCAATGACACCGACAACTACGATTATTGTGCCCTAGGAGATGCTCAGTCAGACAAAGAGGACGGACAGAGCGATGACCGACATATATATCTGTTCGGGTAACTGGTGTGCCAACCAAAAATCTGGCAAAAAGGAAATTAAAGATGAGAGATGTGGAGCCAAGAGGGGCGACGTATTCTGGATATGGATGCATGAGCGAGCAGTGTATTATGAGGGGTAAAGGACTTGCCCGCTCGTATGTAATCCAAGGCGAGGGTACTCCCTATGAGTTGTGATAAGATGTAAAGGGTCATTCCTAAGAGCCATAGTGGCCGTAGCCAGTCTCGTCGACGAGCAGACTTTGGGATGGCATTCGTGCGGACCTGGGGAGGAGCGTTAACAAGGTGGGACGATGCTCAGGCTCAGGGACTCACATGATCCAGCTTCGTGAGATTCAGACCAGCTGCGTTGAGCACGGATGCGAGTAGAATTATGGCGAGGCCGATGATGAAGGCTACGATGGGGCTGGCATGGTGTGCAGAGGCGCTGTCGGTCGGCCTCGAGGTCCCTGTCGCTGACTGTGCCAGACTTGTAGAGGTCGGGGAGGTGTCCATGAACGAGGGCTGTGGTGGCCAGAAAAGAAAGACTCCTAAGTAATAGTAAGTTGATTGTTGCTTGGTTTCAGCTATGCATGTGATGGAGCCAAGGATGGAGCGCATCCTCGATCAGCTCAGAGCCCACGCCGACGCTGCACCGGACAACGCCCTCCTCAGAGACACCATTTCTCTACTCAGTGATATTCAGCGACATCCGGACGGTCCACATACAGTCTCCTGGGATGCTCTCTACCGTGACTTTCAGCGTCTCCAAGATCGCGGGCTCTGGGAACGCTCCACCGAGAACGAAGAGCTCCTCGATGCCCTCCACATCCTGCTCACATCTCCTTTCAACAAGTCTGCCCAGCAACCCGCCGAACCGCACCGGAGACCTCCGTTGGGTGAAAAAATAGCCATTGTCATACCTCCCACGCAGAGCATACTATCCAAACTCGTATCCAATCAGGATGATCTTGTCCTTCCCGTCGAGCTCATCGACATCCTGAACAATGCATACTTTCTCCATATCCTTGCCACAGATCCAGCTCAGGTGCTTCCTCCGGGAAAGTCTCTCCTGTCTGTCATGTCCCGCTCCCGCATCACTGCTGACGGGGATACAAAGCTGACGCTACACGGCAAGGTCGGGGACCTCGTACACAAGGTTTTCTGGGACGAGGTGCGAACCTCACCACTCCCATGTGCATACGGCTGAGGTTTATGCAGGCCGTGGACACCCTCTCCAATCCAGAGCCCTCTGCTCAGCTTTCTCGCGTCAAGTTGCTCTACGGAGACCTCCATGTTGCGCTGTTACCTCTCTTGCCGTCCAAGCATCCCGTGTTGGTGACATTGTCCAGTCCCCTCTCCCCCACGTCTTCACCCTTGAACTCTGCCCTCATGCATCTCCGCGAGGTTTTGGCTAGCCTCCGGGAACGTTGCGCCGCAGTTCGTGATCCCGAAATTGAGGCCCTCCAACGACCGCTCGATGATCCCCCTGTTCGATCTTCCCGCCCCGTCGCACTGGCCACACTAGTATCCGAGACCGTCAGAAACATCCTGAGGCTCTCCGAGATCATGAAAGACGACCTTTCCCAGTTCGTCCTGGGAAGCATGACAGAACAACAGCTCAGGTCCGTCGTCACGAACCAGGCCAGGACAACAGAGCGAGAGATCGTGATCGACATTTGGCGTCAAGATAGAATAATGCAAGGTTGGGCGTCTTGGCTGGACAAGCTACAGCCCTCTGCCTATTTGAGCTCCATGTCTGCGGAGCCGCGTTTCCTGTGGATCGATCGTATTGTCCAGGCTCTGGGCTCGTCTTCACCTGTCTCATGCCCCCTTCCATCGAGAACCATCCAGATTTCTCCGACCGCATCCTCTGATCATGACAGCAATGAAACAACAGAGTCTTCCACACTGAATCTCAACATACTTCCACCCGTGTTTTTCCTTTCAGCTCCGACCCTCTTGAAGCTGCAGAATTATTTACAGGCACTCGTCATCGCTGCCTCCTTGCGTATCCTTACGCGTCTCCCTGCACCGACTTACTCTTCTAACGCCAGTTCAGACCCCTCTGATCCTGATTCATTCATGTATCGCGTCTGGACGCTTCTCCGCGCCGAGATCGCTGGAGAACCAGATGCGAGCGACACCAAGCTCATTAACCTCGCTGACGAGGTCGTCCTCGCGCGGAAACAAGCCACCGCCACTCATTCTACCCCAGCTTCCAGCCCACTGTCCAAAGAGGACGAAGTAACGTTGCGTGCAGCCGTCGATCGGACACTTCGACCCGAGGATCCAGTGTACAAGCTGTTACAGCGTCGTCTACTGACAGAGCTCTCCAATGTACTCGTGAAACGCCGCCAAGGGGACGCTGCTCGGGACGTGGGCGAAGGCACTGGGCCCACCACTCTACGGACAGGGAGGGTCGGGGAACGGGTTGAGAAGCGACCGAGGCTTATGCTCGATCTGGAGGATATGGTGGAATCGCGAGCCCCGCCCCGCAACCCACCCCTGATTGTCATAGACGTGAAAGGATTCGAGGATCCTGTGTTGAGCCGAGCCACCGCGGAGGTGTTTGAACAGGTGAATAGTTGCTTGGTGTGGATGGAGAGCGTATGGGGCGATGTTATTGACACAGGACACGTCAAAGGCATTGGTAGTCCCCCCTAGGAAGAGTGGTATAGAGCAAAGACTAGTGTTTGTAGCCTGAGAGTATTGATTATGCATACTTAAAGTGTAGTTCAGTCATTGTTTCCTTCAGTTCATTCTCCGCCAATAGCACGTGAGACTGGTCGTCTACATTGCACACTTGATTCGACTAGTATACTGCCGGCCACCCTTCTTGGATTGAACCTTTTCCAGGTCGACGCAAAAAGCCCGCGATGGCACCACCAAGACGAACGGATCCAAATTACATGGATGTAGACTCGGATTCCGACATATCATTGCTAGGGGACGATGAAGCTCGTGCCCGAGGCAAAGGGAAAGGCAAGGCCACGGATAAGCACAATTTAAAGAAAGGCAAAGCAAAGAGCAAAGCAAAGGATGTATGTCTCTTTTCTCGCTGCCTCCAGCTTCTCCCGTCTGAACTCTCTGTCCAGCAAGCATATACATGGGAGGCATCCTACACGCGCTCATGGGATACCGTGCAGGAGGATGAGACTGGTAGCTTGCAGGGGGCGGTCGAGGACCTGATGGCGAGGGGTAGACGGCGAAGGCACGCACACCATCTCTCTCGGTATTCGATTTGCGTTCCTCATCGCGACTGCTAGACTGCTCGCACCAGCTGCGGCCATTCGACGCACCATCATTCGACACCTCATCCTCCTACTCGATCTGTCGACGGCGATGATGGACCGTGACATGCGTCCGACTCGGTTCGACCTGTCCTTGCAGTATGCGCGCGAGTTTGTCGTAGAATGGTTTGACCAGAATCCCCTCGGTCAGATCGGCGTCGTTGGTATGCGTGGTGGCATTGGCGAACGTATCGGTGAAATGTCTGGTAGGATCGTGTCCCGACTTTGCGGCGTCTCCGTTCACACATATTGCAGGTAATCCGCAGGATGCGCTCAAGTCACTCAGTGATCGTACGAAACTTGAACCTGCTGGCGAGCCGAGCTTGCAGAATGCTATTGAAATGGCGCGAAGCAGTATGAGGTGAGTATGATGCGCTATTGCTTCTTTTCTTTTTGGATTTTAAGAGCTGCAGTCATCTCCCCACTCACTCGTCGCGCGAAATTCTCATCATCTTTGGCTCGTTGACAACCTGTGACCCGGGAAATATTCACGACACGCTTGACGCTTGTGTAAGGAGCAAAATTCGAATATCTGTGGTCGCCTTGGCGGCTGAGATGAAGATATGTAGAGATATGTGTGATAAAACGGGCGGTGAGTCTGTGCGATCAACCAATATTTTTCACCTCTCATGGAATGGATAGGCCAGTTTGGTGTGGCAATGAACGAGGGGCACTTTAAAGACCTATTGTTCGAGCTTGTACCCCCGCCAGCCCAACGAGCCATAGCTCGCGCTGTTGGAGGAGGTGCGAACCCTGCCGCGGACCTGATGATGATGGGCTTTCCGACGCGCCTCCCCGATTCATCACCACCGAGCCTTTGTGCATGCCACTCGGAAATGAAGAGCGAGGGCTTTCTCTGCCCGCGGTGCATGGCCAAAGTATGCGACGTGCCCACTGATTGTGACATTTGCGGTCTGATGATCGTGAGCTCTCCGCATCTTGCACGGAGTTATCACCACTTGTTTCCCGTCAAGCCCTATCAAGCCGTGTAAGTTATGGTCTTGTTTCGATGCTGATGGGTTTATTGAACAAAGGTTTGCAGGACGTCGGTGGAGGAAGTTGGAGAGCGAGCGGGGATGTGTCATGCTTGTGGGCGTGCATTTCCAGCGACGCCGTCTACTGCGCCTGCCTCGGAGGGCATCAGCCCTCTGGGTCGGTATCGATGTCCAGACTGCAGCCACGATTTCTGTACGGAATGCGATGTGTTTGTCCACGATGTAGTACATTGCTGTCCTGGGTGTGGCAAGTAGTACAGGGGTTAATTGTACCAAAAAGGACGCGACTAATATTAATTAGTGAGAACCAGTACGCGCCGTTTTTTGTACACCATCCACTTCTACGATTAGTACATGTTCTCCTCACACTCGTATTCTTTTCCTGCCTCCTCGTCAGTGCTGGCGACCGAACTCGTGGTCAGAACTTTTCTACACTTGACACCAGCGATGCGTATCAGCTCTAGCGATGTGATGCCCAGAACCACTACGCGGGCCCAGGCATCTGCGAGCCCAAGGGGTGTAGAAGGGACCAGTATCCCATTGGTTACACCCAGTCCGACGATCTTCCTCAACTGACCAGTTCTGTCCTGACGAAGCCGACGCGTGCCAGCCCTCCTTTCGGTCGGCAGTCCATGTCAGCTGAACCATGACGGCGCGCGCTGCAACTCGCGTTGCGCGTGTCCGTCCCACTGATCACCCTTCCAGACCAGTGCGAGCCTCCGCCAAACTGGCGCGAGCTCGTCGATACCCGTTACGGAGTTAACGTGAATAGTTCTGCATGTCTCAAAAACGTCTGCAGGTCAGTCCTTGGGATTTTCCAATCCATCTCACCAATCAGGTGGGCTAATCTCACGCGTTGGCGAATCCTGCCAAGTAGAGAACACGGCGTACATTGTCTATGCCGGTGCTACAGGGTTCATCGATATTATGTCACGGTAGTCATCTCGATCTTCTTGGTGTGGTTGTGTTATTGATGATCAAGGACAGGGGAAATTGCCATGTCGGATTGTACTGTGACTCCCAGCAATTAGTCCGCATGCAGAGTAAACTTTTGGGCGAATTTTGTAGTGCGGACAAAGAGCGCTGGTCCCGCTTAAGCCTTACAGAGTCGTCCAATTAAACCGACTTTCCAGATGCGCGTTGTCCTGGACCCACCGACGTCAACGCGAGAAGCGTCTGCAGTACTGGCGTGAACGGGCAAGTGCACGTCGCTCTCCACTCACCCCACACCCTCAACACGATCACCGCCATTGCAGCATGGTTTCCGGCAGAATATCCACGAGATGCAGGAGACGGCGCGCATGTCGATCTTGTCGCACACTGGTGGGAACAGCGTGCGGAGTGCGATGCACGACCGCGCTGGCTCCGAGGATTCGTTGCACCCGATGCTGCAGCATGCAGTAGCCAAGTTGTCGGGGTTGCGTCATTACATAGCTGAAGACGGATGTGTCCGACGAGGGGATTGCGATGCGACCTAGATGAGCGGGGCGAGCGCCGTGAAGGTTTCGCATTATTTTTTCCAGTGCGGGCGCTGACTATAATTTACCCATCATATTCATCATGTAAGGAACCTGACCTATCAATAGAGCCTAGCATAGCCTATTAATATAGTACTTGGATACGCCTGGTAATAAACACAGGACGTGTAGACAAGAGACTAGTGTAATGCAACGTTTAACGAGCCTCTAACTGGGCTGTGGGGAGCCGAGTCCCGACCACATTCGGTTCCATCGGCGTTCCATTATCGGCACTCAGCGCACGGAACAACGACGACGACGACAGCGAGGAGAATGACCGCATCGTTCTCACCGCGCCCCGAGCCTGCAGTACTGCCCTCGCTCCCGCCCTCCCCGTCACTGCTAGACGAAGTTTTCAGTCACCCACGTCCTTGGAGCGTCCGTCAGGAGGAATACGACTTTCAAGGTTTACGACGGACCTTCTCGCCTGGGTCTCCGGGCAGTCGTACCAAAGGAAAGGAAAAGCGAGTACTAGAGGGCGAGGATGAAGACGAAGACGACGAGGATGCCCAACACCGTGTGGGCACGCACGAAGTATACCCTCCCATGACCGACGGAGCGGCTGAAACGCGAAGAGTCGAAGAGGTACGTTGCCCGACTACCCACCCCGATTCCTCGTAGGCAGGCTCATACGCCTGCTCCTCATCTCCCCTTACTCTGTCGACGGTGTTCGTGTATACATTGACATCCGCGTTTGCCGTCCACGTTCCACGAGCACACACTGACGATCTTTTTCCTTTTTTTTCTATGACAAACAGACTCTCAAGCGCTGGGAACTTGCGGAACGACAACGCCGGAAATCAGTCCGGGAGTCCACACGGCACACTGCCAGTCCATCCCTCCTCACCAGCGTCACCCGTACCGCCAGCCTTGTTCTCTCGGGCCGGACCGCCCCTGCCGGGACCTCCGTGGGCCCAGGCGGCACTGGCGCCTTCAAATCGCACGAAACCGTCGACGTCGCGCGAGAGGGGTACACAGTCCCCCTCGACGACATCGATCATACCCGAAGTTCGTCCGGGGACGTCGTAGTGCACTCGCCATGTCCTTCTACGTTCGACCGCAGCACGAGCTTGGACGTGGGCACGTGGGCGGGGACGACAACGACGTCAAACTCGCGTACGTCCGAAGACCCGTTTGTACACCCCTCCGAGCGCACGCCCCCCCACACCCCTGTAACGCCGACGCCAACGTTACTGCCCTCCACCCCATCTTCACCCTCCCCATTTTCAGACGCACGCGCGCAACAGGCCCTGCATGCAGATCTGACGGTGCGCGTTGGCGCTGAGAGCAAAACGCACGCTCGCAAGCGGTCCTCGAAGAGTGGGGTACCCTTTGTTCCACCACCTCGCCCACTCAACCTGCCACCCCCACCCGAGGACATACCACACGTGACGCCGCTCCAACCGACATCACAACCGGTCCTTCTGCCCCCACGGCGCGAAGATCCGGAAGAGAGGCAGGAGGTCCGGTGGTGGCATGACTGGTTGTGTGGGTGTAGCGAGGGTCCCGATCGGGGAGGCGATAATCAGGTACGCAGCTTTGCCACAATATCCCCTGGGAAAGCCATCTCCTGACGCACCATGTACATTTCCGTCACAACACAGGCTGGCCGTACGAATCCGTTTGAATAATTCTAGGGTACACGCTGCCGTTCATGTTCATTTTCTCCATATACTATCCATCCTTTTACGCGCACAATCACTATGGTCTCGTGCATTACGTTTCCCCAACATGCTCCTTGTCCTTCGTTCGGTCCTTTCCACTTTACATACCCTGCTTATTGTTTATTCCCTTTTCCTTGATCAGCACATCACAATATATATATGAGAATATGACACATGGTAAATTTTTGGGGGTGAAGTATGCGGGAATAACTAACTGCATTGTGAATCATTGACAAGCACCCTGGGAGTCACAATCACGATAAGTATCTCGTGGTTACAATCGTCAATGACATCCGAGTCGGATCCCGTCATGCGGTAAATGTTATTGAGGGACTGCTACTAGCTTGGGCTGCAGAATCCTTTCGTCTGGTTCAGTACTGTCAGGATTCTGTTCTTCAACGACCTAGGGGGAAAAAGCCACAAAGGAAGTCATTCAGCGGATCATCAGCAGGAATACCAAGCTGCGAAACGAACTTCTGTGGGTTCGGTGACTTCATCTCCGTCCCTACTGCCAGAGTTGCGGTCGTTTCGGATTACCACTTCCTCTTCCGCCGTGACAACAGAATTCGCGATTTGCGCTGCTGAAGGTGGGCTGTTGACCGTCTGGTCTGGTACTGCTCCAGTCTCGGGGTCGGCTTTTCCACTGGCCGCCATTCCATGTTCAACATCACCACCGGTGCCAGTAGCAGTGAGAGAACCTGTTGCGTTTTCTGGACGGCGAGCGTACAATAACCAGTCGGGAAGAACTCCACCAGTTCTCGTACGGGTCCATGTATAGGTAAAGGTAGCAGTGCGAGACTGGACACCTCTTCCCAAGTTAAAGAACGGGATGGAGAGGCCATCTGTGAGAAAGTATGACGCTCCAATTGCCGTACAAAAAAATAAAAACTATACGGACGGACGATGATGGAACCAAGTACTACGAATGATACCAGGGGCTGGATCATTGCAGCAAGCAGCTGCCCCTGGTTCGCTGGTGGGTTTGTGGGTGCTGGCAACTGTGTGAGAGCCAAGGCAGAAACGAAAACCGCGCTGACACCCATCTATACAAGAAGGAACATAGGATCATCAGCATACCTGAGAACAAAAGCGAGGTACTCACAGGGCCTATGGAAGAAACGTAAGTACTAAATCATGGTACACCATATTGCGTTGTCATACCAAAATGTCCGCAAAATAACGCTTCCTTCCAAGTCGTCACCTCGGGCACCCACCTGTAAAGCAAAAGCAGAGGCGGAATGCGTCGAAGGACAAGGATTACAATCATCAATACGACTAATCGCCACGGACTAATGCCCAGTTCTGGCGAATTGTACGACTCGAAAGGAAGCCAGGCACCAATGTAAATGAAGCAGCCACAGTTTAAAACATAGTCAATTACGGATGAAAATGAATCGTCTGCTGTTTGGACATTGAAGTGGCCGTCCCATGAGATTGCACAACCTATCGAGGGTGAGACTCGACATGTCATAGAACTGCACAAACCCACTAACCTGCTGCAAAGGATGCCAAGAGATCATCGACACCGATGGAACTGGCCACACCGATGGTGAATATAGCAAGCGCCAAGTATTGCGCAATGAACGACTCGCGATCGATGAAGCCCTTGCGATGACTTAATTTCATCAATTTGGAGAAGAGTATCCCTGTAGACAAAGTTAGCCAGAGGCACTCTCGAGTAGTGAATGGCAGCTGACCCAGAACGGCTCCAAGAATGGTGCCCAGGATAACTTGATCTGCGTCGTGCAACCAAATCAGGGAGTTGAGGTGAACCTCCAACATGAGGCAACTCACACAACCAGCCAACAAGGAACCATTTCCCAATGGCCACGCGGGTTGAAGTTTCGACAGTCAGATAGATTGCAATACTGAGAAAGGGGTATGCCAGGCCATCGTTCGCCGCAGATTCGGCCGCAAGAATGCGACGAATGTCGACAGGAACGTGCTTGGTAGCGAATCTCCCCCCTATATAGAAGATCGTATGAGCGCTAGGATGAGGCGTGGGTGACAGGAGAGACGAACGGGTGATGGCAGCACAAGTGACTGGATCAGTTGGGGTGAGGCAAGCGGCAATACAGAGGGCTGAGACTAGATCCAAAACAGGGAAGAGTACATGCAAGACCGCTATGTGACAGGAGAAGATATCGGAGGAGTGAAATGATGTGAGGCTGAGTGGCGTACCAGAGACGACAACCCAGCCGAAAGCCATGGTAGGTACAACCATGACGAAGAGACTTTTAGCATGCTGTTTCATGTAAGCACACGGTAATTCGACGCCTACGGCGAATAAACCGGTGGCAAGAACAATGCGCATGACCTCGAGGGTGATCTTGTTCTCTTGGGCGCCACCCCAGCCTCGAGGATCAAACACATTGGCAACGTAAGGGCCAACAACTACACCGAACCCAGTGCCCAGGACGACTTCGTTGATGTACAGCTAAGGATGATTGGATTTGGATAAATAAAACTCGAGGATGAGAGGAACATACCGTTTCCTTTACTAGCAGGGATACCATAGAAAACTAAATAATGCACAGTGAGCTCCGGTAATGCTCTGGACTCGCGACACGGACGGAGGGAGAGAATCGCAGATCGGACAGACTTACGAGGACAACGAAGCCACCGAGACATATATACGCCAAACTTGGCGCAGACACCTGTGATTCTCAACGAGTTTGTTTGTCGATTGGGAGGAGAATTAGAAAACGAACTTGCAAGAGAGCCATGGTCATTGTACTAGACGAAGAGTTGAATCGGGCTGATTGTGGGGAGCAGAGGCATTACGTAATTGACAGGGCTAACCCAATGCCCTCCGCGCCACTCCGACGAGCTGCAAGCAGCTGGTCTGTTGGCCAATGCGCAGCCGCAATGAAGTCAGTCATCAGGTTACCCATTTTTTCTCAAAGTGACCATGGGATCATCGCTCGAAGGACAGCCCCTTTGAAACCCCTTTCCTCAGGCTCAAGCCTTCCAAGTTGGTCCGTCTCTGTGGTGACCTAGCCGGACTTCTAGTAGCTGACAGTTGACAGCCTCTTTGAGCCCATAATCCTCTTCATCTGATTCACTGAAGCCAAATGACTTTGGCTTCATTTCAATAAGGTAGGGAGTTAGGGATGCTTGAGATAGTGACAAAGTTTGACTTGATTTCAGAATTCGTGTGGATTTCAACACACGGGGAGCATCAATATCCTCGTAATGCTTATGGTAATGTGCAAATACTGCGTCGTACTGCGTTGTGTATTCAAATTTCGTTTCATCTCCATTGTCGGAGGCATGCCTCTGCCGCACTCCGTACTTCCAGCGGTGCAACTCCACCACTCTGATCCCCAGTGGTGGCCCAACTATCGAACTGCTACACAGTTGACACGTCCTAAAGCTGATTCACCGTGTCCTGGTACGTAAATTACCTCAAATTCAGGTGTTAATTAGCCGTGGTAGTTTACACCCCCGTGCACTAGTTCCGTTGGGGTTACTCAGAGTCGTTGTTTACATGCTTCGAAAGCTTGATGGAGCTTCCAGAGAAGGTATGCTCTGCTGCTGCTATCAACCATGCCGGACTAGGATGACGTTGCAGGGGTATATATACCATGATAGTGCTGTGCGCGGACGGAGAGGGTCAAAAACCCTGGTCAATGTGTCTCACCCTCTGCATCTTCCATCGAGCTACCCCAGCTGTCGCCCTAGTAGCGTCGAATCATAATCAGCCCGATTTTCGTCTTCGATAGCTATAATGATCATAGCTGTCTTGCAAGTCCGTTTTTCATTTCTCACCCTAATCGACAAACAAACCCTCTGAGAATTACAGGTGTCTGCGCCAAGTTTAGCGTATATATGTCTCGGTGGCTTCGTTGTCCTCGTAAGTCTGTCCGATCTGCGATTCTCTCCCTTCGTCCGTACCGCGAGCCCAGCGTATTACCGGAGCTCACTGTGCATTATTTAGTTTTCTATGGTATCCCTCCTAGTAAAGGAAACGGTATGTTCCTCTCACCCCTGTAGTCTCATTCTTCCAGTAATCATCCTTAGCTGTACATCAACGAAGTCGTCCTGGGCACTGGGTTCGGTGTAGTTGTTGGCCCTTACGTAGCCAATGTGTTTGACCCTCGAGGCTGGGGTGGCGCTGAAGAGAACAAAATCACCCTCGAGGTCATGCGCATTGTTCTTGCCATCGGTTTATTCGCCGTAGGCGTCGAATTACCCTGTGCTTACATGAAACACCACACTAAAAGTCTCCTCGTCATGGTTGTACCTACCATGGCTTTCGGCTGGATTATCATTTCTTGTACGCCTCTCAGCCTCACATCATTTCAGTCTGCTGACAACTTCTCCTGTCACATAGCGATCTTGCATGCACTATTCCCTGTTTTGGATCAAGTATCGGCCCTCTGTATTGCCGCTTGCCTCACCCCAACTGATCCAGTCACTTGTGCTGCCATCACCCGTTCGTCTCTCCTGTCCCCCACGCCTCATCCTAGCGCTCATATGATCTTCTATATAGGGGGGAGATTCGCTACCAAGCACGTTCCTGTCGACATTCGTCACATTCTTTCGGCCGAATCTGCGGCGAACGATGGTCTAGCATACCCCTTTCTCAGTATTGCAATCTACCTCACTGTCGAAACTTCAACCCGTGTGGCCATTGGGAAGTGGTTCCTTATGGGATGGTTGTGTGAGTTGCCCCATGTTGGAGGTTCACCTCAACTCCCTGATTTGGTTGCACGATGCAGATCAAGTTATCCTGGGCACCATTCTTGGAGCCGTTCTGGGTCAGCTACCATTCACTACTCGAGAGTGCCTCTGGCTAACTTTGTCTACAGGGATACTCTTCTCCAAATTGATGAAATTAAGTCATCGCAAGGGCTTCATCGATCGCGAGTCGTTCATTGCGCAGTACTTGGCGCTTTCTATATTCACAATCGGTGTGGCCAGTTCCATTGATGTCGATGATCTCTTGGCATCCTTTGCAGCAGGTTAGTGGGTTTGTGCAGTTCTGTGACACGTCAAGGCTCACCCTCGATAGGTTGTGCAATCGCATGGGATGGCT